>VSMD01036432.1:0-19372 GCA_008750895.1 Mirza zaza
AAAGGAGATATCACAACTGATCCCAAAGAGATACAAGATATAATTTATGAGTACTACAAAAATCCTTATTCACACAAATTGGAAAATGTGGAGGAAATGGACAAATTTCTAGAAACACACAGCCTCCCTAGGCTCAACCAGGAAGAAATAGATTCCCTGAACAGACCAATCTCAACAGCTGAAATAGAAACAGCAATTAAAAATATCCCTAAAAAGAAAAGTCCCGGTCCAGATGGCTTCACACCCGAATTTTACCACACTTACAAAGAAGAACTAGTACCTATCTTGCAGAAACTATTCCACAACATTGAGAAGAATGGAAACCTCCCCGACACCTTTTATGAAGCAAATATTACTCTGATACCAAAACCAGGAAAGGATGCAACAAAAAAAGAAAACTGCAGACCAATATCCCTTATGAATATAGATGCAAAAATTTTCAACAAAATCTTAGCTAACTGAATCCAGGTGCTTATCAAAAATATAATCCATCATGACCAAGTGGGCTTCATTCCAGGGATGCAGGGATGGTTCAACATACGTAAATCTATAAATACAATTCACCACATAAACAGAAGCAAAACCAAAAACCACATGATTCTTTCAATAGATGCAGAAAAAGCTTTTGACAAAATTCAACACCTTTTCATGATATGAACACTTAAGAAAATAGGCATAGAAGGGACATACCTAAAAATGATACAAGCCATATATGACAGACCCATAGCCAACATCACCCTGAATGGGGAAAAATTGAAAGCATTCCCACTTAAAACTGGAACCAGAGAAGGCTGCCCACTATCTCCACTTCTATTCAACATCGTGCTGGAAGTCGTGGCTATAGCAATCAGACAGGAAAATGGAATTAAAGGTATCCAAATAGCGGCAGAAGAGATCAAACTTTCACTGTTTGCTGATGATATGATATTATATTTAGAAAACCCCAAAGATTCAACCAAGAAACTCCTGGAACTGATAAATGAATTTAGTAAAGTCTCAGGATACAAAATCAATACACAGAAATCAGAGGCATTCATATACGCCAACAACAATCAAATTGAGAACCAAATTAAATACTCAATTTCCTTCACAATAGCAACAAACAAATAAAATTACCTAAGAGTATACTTAACCAAGGAGGTAAAAGACCTCTACAGGGAGAACTATGAAACACTGAGAAAGGAAATAGTAGAGGATGTAAACAGATGGAAATCCATTCCATGCTCGTGGATCGGCAGACTCAACATCATTAAAATGTCTATACTACCCAAACTGATCTACATATTCAATGCAATATCTATTAAAATCCCATCAGCATTCTTCACAGATATAGAAAAAAATAATTTTATGCTTTGTATGGAACCAAAGAAGACCCCGAATATCAGGAGCAATTCTAGGCAAAAAAAAAAAAAAAAAAAAAAATGGGAGGTATTAATATGCCAGATATCAAACTATACTACAAAGCTGTAGTAATTAAAACAATCTGGTATTGGCACAAAAATAGGAATATTGACCAGTGGAACAGATCTGAGAATCTTGGTATAAAACTATCCTCATATAGCCATCTAATCTTTGACAAAGCAAACAAAAACATATGCTGGGGAAAAGAATCCCTTTTCAATAAATGGTGCTGGGAAAACTGGATAGCCACTTGTAGAAGGCTAAAGCAGGACCCACACCTTTCACCTCTCACAAAAATCAACTCACACTGGATAATAGACTTAATCCTAAGGCATGAAACTATTAGAATTCTAGAGGAAAATGTTGGAAACACTCTCCTCCACATTGGCCTAGGCAAAGAGTTTATGTAGAAGTCCCCAAAGGTAATCATAGCAGCAACAAAAATAAATAAATGGGACATGATGAAACTAAAAAGCTTCTACACAGCCAAAGAAACAGTCATGAAAGTAAACAGACAACCTACAGAATGGGAGAAAATTTTTGCATCCTACACATCTGATAAAGGGCTGATAACTAGAATATCCTTAGAACTCACAAAAATCAGCAAGAAAAAAATCAAACAACCCTATTTAAAGTGGGCAAAGAACTTGAACAGAAACTTTTCTTAAGAAGACAGAAGAATGGCCAACAAACATATGAAAAAATGCTCACCATCTCTAATCATCAGGGAAATGCAAATCAAAACTACAATGAGATATCACTTAACTCCAGTGAGAATGGCCTTTATCAAAAAGTCTACAAACAATAAATTCTGGCATGGATGCGGAGAGATAGGTACACTCCTACACTGCTGGTGGGACTGCAAACTAGTTCAACCGCTGTGGAAAGCAATATGCAGATACCTTAAGGTGATACAAGTGAATCTACCTTTTGATCCAGCAATCCCATTGCTGGGCATCTACCCAAAAGATCCAATGACACTCTACAAAAAAAAAAAAAAAAACACCTGCACTCGAATGTTTATAGCAGCACGATTCATAATTTCAAGGCTGTGGAAATAGCCCAAGTGCCCTTCAATCCAAGAATGGATTAATAAAATGTGGTATATGTATACCATGGAGTACTATTCAGCTCTAAGAAACAACGGTGATATAGCCCATCTTATATTTCCCTGGTTAGGGCTGGAACCCATATTACTAAGTGAAGTATCCCAAGAATGGAAAAACAAGCACCACATATATTCACCAACAAACTGGTATTAACTGAGCAGCACCTAAGTGGACACATAGGTACTACAGTAAAAGGGTATTGGGCAGGGGGGAGGGGGGTGGGTATATAATACATAATGAGTGAGATGTGCACCATCTGGGGGATGGTAATGCTGGAAACTCAGACTTGTGTGGGAGGAGGGGAAAGGGCATTTATTGAAACCTTAAATCTGTACCCCCATAATATGCCGAAATAAAAAATAATTAAATAAAAAATTAAAGATCCCAATACATCCAGTCACGGTGGCTCACACCTGTAATCCTAGCACTTAGGGAGGCCTAGGCAGGAGGATGACTGGAAGCCAGGAGTTCGAGGCCTTGCAGTGAGCTATGATGATGGCATTGCACTCCAGGTCAGGCAACAGACAGACCCTGTGAGAAAGAAAGAAAGAAAGAAAGAAAGAAAGAAAGAAAGAAAGAAAGAAAGAAAGAAAGAAAGAAAGAAAGAAAGAAAGAAAGAAGGAAGGAAGGAAGGAAGGAAGGAAGGAAGGAAGGAAGGAAGGAAGGAAGGAAGGAAGGAAGGAAGGAAGGAAGGAAGGAAGGAAGGAAGGAGAAAGAAAGAAGGAAAGGAGGAAAGGAGGAAAAAGGAGGAAAGGAAGAAAGAAAGAAACAAAGAAAGATCCCAGCTAAAGATAAGAATAGCAAAGCAAGTCTGAGAGCATTAGACATAAGAAAGCAATTAAAAAAAAAAAAAAGAAAGAAACTGTAAATTTAATCTTCTCTGCAGTTTCCAGTTCACAGAAGGGAATTGGGAATCATGTCACTGCTTACCCCAAACTATGCTATGCCAGGGAGAGGTGAAGACAGGACTAAGCAAAAACATCACAAAATTTCTTACTGTTTTGAATATGGCTTTCCTCTATTGATCAATAGAGGGTAGCTAGCATGCTTGGTAACTACAGTGTTTGATTCCAAGAGCATCTATAAAGTTATTTTAATCAGTATCTAATTGTTTTTTAAATATTTCTCTAGAGCAGGCCTCCTCAAACTACGGCCCGTGGGCCACATGGGGGTGTTTTTGCCCATTTGTTTTTTTACTTCAAAATGAGATATGTGCAGTGTGCATAGGAATTTGTTCATAGTTTTTTTAAGTATAGTCTGGCCTTCCAACGGTCTGAGGGACAGTGAACTGGCCCCCTGTTTTAAATGTTTGAGGACCCATGCTCTAGGGGAATAGAGGCCTGGAGCTTCCTTCTGCTATTTTGTTGATGTTACTCCAAATTCTAGTCCATGTAGGGTTCTTTTTTTTACATATTTTGATTAGTAGAACTCAGTGGGACATGGAAATATGCATTTTTATAATTTCCTGGGAGTTTCTGCTATGTAGCCAGATTAGAAGCCTCTGTTTTGGAGAGCAGACATTTATTAAATAGTATAAAGTCAGTACAAGACCAAATGGAAGCTCTTGGCCTAACTAGAATTAGTGTTGCCACAGGCCTCAATCTGAGGACATTGTGAAGAGGGGAGTCTTTAAAAAAGCACCAGGATACACCCTTTTAGAAGTCTCTCCCACTTATGCTAGTGCTAGTCTCTCCCACTTATGCTAGTGCTGGGGTGTATTTTCTCAATAGAAGAAACGGTATGATTCAGAGGACCACTTTGTGAGGACTATGTGTCAACTGAGGAGCTAATCTGCCTTAGAATGATGTGTTGAAAAGCAGTTCTGAGAGAAAAAGCCTCTGTCTGACAGTTTAAGGCCAAGCTAAAACATCCTAGTAAAGACCAAATTCTAGCTGGAGGACCTCTGGCTCAATATTATCTAGGATCACAATACAAAAAGAGTAGTTGTTTAGGCTCTTAAATTACATTGATCAGAGTAAACATGGTCAGTGGAGAATGTGAAAGCTGCCCTAGAAGGATGGAGAAGTAAAGGAATGGCAGTCTCAGTGGGATCAGTGAACCCACAATGGTGGTCCTAAGTCAAGCAGAAGCAGTGGCCTTGATTGTGGTAGCTCCTGAGCAAGTCATTTTCTTCAGAGATGTTAAGATAGACCTTAATCTTTGCAAATACATTAGGAGTGGCTTTGAAACTCCCTCCAAGCAAAACTGGGTGAATGGGGGCTGTGTCCTTCCAATTAGATATGGATTTTCTTATAGGAACAAGTTGTAATATTCTGAAATACATATATATATATATATATATATATATATATATATTTAAAAAAAGAACAAGTAGGAACTCAGCCCCATTTTTTAAACAAGGAACATTTCCTTAGACAAAGGCTACATTGTTTAATGTTATAAATGCAAACAACTCCCACATAATTCTCATTATTAGCTTCTGTATTATTAGTTGAATACTTTGATGTGTGTGTAGATTGTTCCATGCTTTAGAGTCTTCTTCTGCGCTAAATATACATATAATCTGCTCTCTCGTTAGCAGCTGCGCATACCATGTGGAAGGTCTTTTGCTGCTGGCTTTGCCATGCTCACTCCACATAGTGATGGAAATGGAAATTATTTCCTATGATAACCCTGTTTCTATTAGGGTTAAGTCATTTGCATGAGAAGAACTAGACTGGAACACATCATCAAGTGTTTGTGACATTTCTTTGGAGATTTTTTAAAGAAAAAAGAAACAATTGCTTTAGCTTTGTAAGATAATTTTGCTATAATCCTGGCTAGAGAGAGAAAGGTGAACTAGATTCCCTCTCAAAGTCCATCTTAACCTTTAAAGCCTTTCAGTTAATATGCTTGGCACAATCCTTCATATACTGGTTTGCATGAATCTACGTAAATTATAAATCTATATCTACTCTTCTGCAAGCACTGACTGTGCTGCTCACCCTAGAGTGTATTTTGACCCAGAGAGAGGTCTAGATTAACCCCCTAGAAACCACCATGCTGTGTGCAGCTCCAGTGTTAGCCCTACTTGTTATTCACTTGGCTCTGTGAGCAGTGTTCACCTGCCATCTCTAATATTTCTACAAAGCTTTATCAAAATATTCATTCTGAGGTAGAATCCCCTTTAGCCAGAAACTCCAATGTCACTTTTGAACTATAAGAACTGAAACTTCTCTAACACCATCTTCTACCTTCACCTCCCCTGACCTCCAAACCACAGTGTACATTAGATTTATTATAAGGTGTTTGTGTTGGTTTAGCTGGTGGTTACAAGCAAAGGCTGGTTAGGGAAGAGAAGAGATACAGGCTATTAATAAATGGTCCTCTAACAGAACAGAAACTATGGTAAATTTGTAAAAAACTGAGGGGTCCAAAAGGGAATTCTTTGTGCATATGGGGGGGGTAGCACGGACTCAGAGTATCCCCTAATGTATGTAATTCAGAATAGGTGTGGCTAGCCTCAAATACAAGCCAGATGAATGAATGTATGAAAAGTTTCAATAGTTCTTAACACTTATGATGATGTCCTTTCATCAATATACGGAGGATTTTCCAACCTTATGATGGCATCAAAGTGATATGCAAACAGTAGATAGCGTACTTCAAGTACCCATACCACCCTTCTGCTTTTCACTTTCAGTACAGTATTCAAAATATTACACAAGATATTCAACACATTATTACAAAATAGGCTTTTCGTTAAGTGATTTTGCCCAATTGTAAGCTAATACTGTTTCCTCAAAAATAAGAACCTACACATAAAATAAGCCCTAGCAGGATTTCTAAGCATTTGCGCAATATAAGCCCTACCCTAATAATAAGACCTAGTGATGAGCGTGGCTACGCAGTGTATCTGCACAACCTATGCATTTTGTCACAGAGTGGTAAAGAAGACGAGCAGCACTTCTCATCTGCCCCATGAGAGCTCTATTGTTCGACATGAGACATTGGGGCCAATGGTTCTAAGGGAAATAGAGTTGCAAGAAATTCAGGATGGAATTCTGGGTTTGGAGAGTTATGATGATGTTCCAGAAGAAGACAACTAAACTACATTTAAATAAACGTAGATTGTCGTACCATACTTTAAAAAAATAACACATCCCCTTAAAATAAGCCCCAGGGTGTCTTCTTAAGGAAAAATAAATATAAGACCCTGTCTTATTTTCGGGGAAACATTGTATAAGTTAGGTTAAACTATAATATTCAGTAGGTTAAATGTATTAAATGCATTTTTGACTTAATATTTTCAACTTACAATGGTTTTATTGGGATGTAACATCATTGTAACTCAAGGAGCGTCTGTACAACACTACTAAATATCGTACCTCCTGGATTCACTTGTTTCACCTGTACAAGGTAATAGACGCACCCAAGAGCTGTCATCTTACTGATCTCTCAAATGACAAGTTGTGTTTATGGATATAAGTTCAGGGAGATTTGTTTGAGTCAAGAATTTCTCTTTGGTACAAAGTTTATGGAAAAAATTCCAAGTAGATTTATTAAGTTTGAAATGAGACTACAGTGTTATTTAACTCCTGCTGGAGTTACATTGTGTTGAAACTTATCTACTGTTTCTGTTAACGTTATTTTTAAAATCATCTTCTTTTTTTTTTATATAATTTCTTACAAATATATACTTGCTTACTTCCCAGGTTGCAGGGTGGCCCAGAAGGGAGGGAATGGACTTGAAGTACTTTGAACTCTCAGGAGAAGTGTTTAATAAATATAAAACATTATTGTGTTTTTATTTCTTATTTTTATCTGTTAGAACATTTCCCTTGTGAATTGAGTTAGTGTTGGAGGAATGCTATCATCTGAGGCTATAGATCGCTTTTCTCATCTTTTGATGTTATCTGATTCTTTTTTATTTTTATTTTTAAAAATTTTATTCTATTTTATTTTATATATTAATTTTTCACCTGAAAAATAAGAACAATTGTACTTCAAAAGCATTATTTTGAGAATAAAGCCTGTAAATTAATTCTGTGTCATATAATCCTTTTTCTTACCTATTTTTTTATTTCTAAATATTAAGGAGGTACAATTTTTTTTTGTTGTTACATGGCTTGAGTCAGAGCTATCAATGTGCCCATCACCCGAATAGTGTTCATTGTACTCGTTAGGTAGGTTCTTGCCCCTCGCCTCTTCCTCCATTGATTTCCAATGACTTTTACTTCCTTCTGTGCACTTGTGTGTTCATCAGTTAGTTCCAATTTAATAGTGAGTACATGCGGTGCTTGTCTTTCAATTTTTATGATACTTCACTTAGGAGAATGGATATTAATTCAAAAGATATTATAGATTAAAAAGATATTAATTCATCTTTTCTATGGCTAAGTAGTACTCTGTGGTATACATATACCATATTTTATTAATCCACTCATGAATTGATGGGCATTTGGGTTGATTTCACATCCTCGCAATTGTGAATTGCACTGAAATAAATATTCAAGTGCATGGGTATTTTTGATGAAAACTTTTATTTTCCTTTGGGTGATATCTAACAGTGGGATTCCTGTGTAAAATGGTAGGTCTACTTGTATCGCTTTAAGGTATCTTCCTATTGTTTTCCACAGAGGCTGAAGCAGTTTGCAGTCCCACCAGAAGTGTAGGAGTGTTCCTATCTCTCCGCATCCACACCAACATCTATCGTTTGGGGACTTTTCAATAAAGGCCATTCTTACTGGAGATAAGTGATATCTCATTGCAGTTTTGATTTGCATTTCCCTTATGATTAGAGATGTTGAGCACTTTTTCATATGTTTGTTGGCCTTTATTCTGTCTTCTTTTGAAAAATTTCTGTTCATGTTCTTTGCCCACTTTTTGATAGGGTTGTTTGATTTTTTCTTGCTGATTTTCCTGAGTTCTAAATAAATTCTAGTTATCAACCCCTTATCAGATGTGTAGCTTGCGAAAATTTTCTCCCAGTGGGTCGTCTGTTTGCTCTCTTGATGGTTTCTTTGGCTGTGCAGAAGCTTTTTAATTTCATCAGGTCCCATTTTTTTATTTTTGTTGATTCTGTGATTGCCTTTAGGGTCTTCTTCATAAATTCTTTGCCTAAACCAATGTCTAGAAGAGTATTTCCAACTTTTTCCTCTAGGATTCTAATAGTTTCACACCTAATGTTCAAGTCTGTTACCTAGTGTGAGTTGATTTTTGTGAGAGGTGAAAGGTGTGGGTCCTGTTTCAGTCTTCTGAATGTGCCTATCCAGTTTTCCCAGCACCATTTATTGAATAAGGATTCTTTTCCCCAATGTATGTTTTTGTCTGCTTTATTGAAGATTAGTTGGCTATATGAGGATGGTTTTATATCTGGGTTCAATTCCACTACTGGGCATCTACACAAATGACACTCTACAAATGGGACACCTGCACTCAAATGTTTATAGCAGCACAGTTCACAATCACAAAGGTGTGGAAACAACCCAGGTGCCCATCAATACATGAGTGGATCAATAAAATGTGGTATATGTATACCATGGAATACTATTCAGCTTTAAGAAACAATGGTGATATAGCACCTCTTGTATATTCCTGGATAGAGCTGGAACCCATTCTACTAAGTGATGTATCTCAATAATGGAAAAACAAGCACCACATGTACTCACCAGAAAATTGGTATTAACAGATCAACACTTAAGTGGACATATAGGAATAACATTTATCTGGTATTGGGTGGGGGAGGGGGGAGGGGGCATTATATGTAACCCTAACATTTGTACCCCCATAATATGCTGAAATTTAAAAAAGAAAAAAAAAGGAATTGGAGACCAGCCTGAGCAAGAGCAAGACCCTGTCTCTACTAAAAAATCAAAAGAAATTAGCTGGACGACTTAAAATATATGGAAAAAATTAGCTGGGCATGGTGGTGCATGCCTGTAGTCCCAGCTACTTGAGAGGCTGAGGCAGGAGGATCACCTGAGCCTGGGAGTTTGAGGTTGCTTTGAGCTAGGTTGATGCAACAGCACTCTAGCCAGGGCAACAGAGTGAGACTCTGTCTCAAAAAAGAAAAGTAAAAAAGAGAGAGAGACTCAATTTGTTTGAGGACGCCCTCTCTATGATAACCCAACCTTCTTTCTTTCAACACACTATTTTTCCTAACTATTCACCACAGACATACGACATCTATGACAGTGAACAATACTGCTTACATCCTAAATAGTAACATCAGTTTGAAGAACAGGTGCAAAACTATTTAAATGCATGTTTTCTTCTACTAAGCCTAAACTGGCCCTGGAAAGGAAGTTAAAAATAAACATAGATACCCCCCAAAAAAATTAAAAAAAAAATGAAATGGTAGGTCCACTTTTAGTTCTTTGAGAAAATTCCATACTGTTTTCCATAGGGTTGTACTAATTTGCAGTCTCAACAGTGTATAATCATTCCTTTCTCTCTTCATCCACACTTTTTAAATAGAAGCCAATCTAAGTGGGGCTTCTTTTTCCCGGTGAACATTATTGTCTGTTTTGTCAAAGATCAGTTGGCTGTAGATTTTATATCTGGGTTCTCTATTCTTTTATATTGGTATATATCTTTGTTTTTGTGCTAACACCATGCTGTTTTGGTTACTATAGCCTTGCTGTATAGTTTGAAGTCTAGTAATGTGATGCCTCCAGCTTTTTAATATTTATTTTTTATTATTAATATTTAGATACATCCAGAAACTTTGCTATACACTTGAAAACTGGAATTTGTCCCTGTTGTAGAATTCCTCAGATGTATTTGAATCAGTTTTTCTTTTCTTTACTAGTCTGATTGTATAGCGATGTCCTTTATATATGCTTCCTCAGCCAGAAAATGGCCATTATTTAATTAGACTGCTTCACAGGACACATGAGATAGGATGTCTCTAAAAGTGTTGAAAATGAAGTACAGTGCTTTTCACTACTCCCTCTGGTGCTTACTTAACATGATAATAAAAGCATAGAGTACATGCTCATCACTTCTTAGGTATCAGAATTTTTTTAAATAATAATATCTAGGACATAATAAAGCATTTACTGTTGTCAGGCACTGTTCTAAGTACTTCACATATGTTAACCTATTAGTTAAGTTCCAGCATTACCTCTATTTTCAGAGAAAGGGATTGAGACCCAGAGATGATAACCAACTTGTCCAGGATCACACAGCTAGTAAATACAGAACAAAAATTTGAACACATCCAACCTGACTCAGGGTCTATTCTCTTAATCACCATATTCTACTACCTAAAATCTCATATTTATGAATTTGGAATAAAAATACTGGGGCTTAATTTCTGGCTCTACCTATTAACTATTGATTTAACGTTAGACGTGTCACTTAATATTCTTAATCTTCAGTTTCCTCACTTGCAGAATGGGAATAAAAAAGTACCTAATAAGATTATTTTTGTGAGAATTCAATGAGATAATACATGTAAAAAATTTAACTCATTACTTGGTTTATAATAAATATTCCATAAATGTGTTCTAGTCAATTCAAGCTGCCATAACAAAATACCTTGGTTGAGTGGCTTAAACAACACAAATTTATTTTCTCACAGTTCTACAGGCTGGAAAGTCCAAGGTCAAGGTGCCAGCATGGTTGATTTCTGGTGGGACCTATCTTCCTGCCTTGTAGAAGGCTGCTTTCTCACTGTGTGCTCACTTGGCAGGAAGAGAGGGAGAGAGAGAGAGAAAACACAAGGTCTCTGGTATCTTTTCTAATAAGAGCATTAATCCCATTATGAAGACCTCACCCTCATAACTTAATATATACCTAATTATCTCCTAGAGGTCCCATATCCAAATACCATCACATTGGGGCTAGGGGCTCAACATATGAATTTTGGAGGACACAATTCAGTACATAGCAAAACATTATCTATTTATATGAAATTTTTCTTGGCATGATAAAGAGATGGACTTTGAAATAAAGTAAATCTGTATTTGAATACTGGCTCCACCACTTACCAATCATGTGGCATGAGTTAGTTTATTTAAAAACTCCGAGGACCTGTTTCATCATTTTTATAAAATGGAATTAATAAAAGTAACTTCTTCATAGGATTATTACATGTATGAAATGAGATAACATATATAAAGCATATATAAAAATACCTAGTTTTTCCCCACCTTTTTTTGTCTCCCTATAAATAATCCTGCTGTAGAGATATTTGGTCAAAGAAGGAAATGTAACATGGTGAGAGTCTTTGGAGTGAGACAGACCCAGGTTGGAGTTACAGGTTTTCACATTTGCTAATTGTGTGAACTTAAGACAAGTTACTTAATCTCTCTAAACCACAGTTTCTAACTGGAAAATAGGAATAATTGCACTCACTCCAAAAGCATTATTTTGAGAATTATACAAGATAAAGCATGTAAAGTTCGTGGCACATGATAGATGCTCAATCAATATTAGTCATCATTATTTAAGGACACTATTCCATCCTTAAAACAATGTTTCTCCTTGCCTCAAAACTCTGGTCAAAAACTTTCTTGTAGAGACTGGGACAATAGCTCTCAAAGTAACTGGTGCACAGTCCTATTCTATTGAACAATGGAAATGGCCGTTTTTTTTTTTTTTTAAATCCCATATTTAAGGCAATGAGAGTAGGGATAGTTAGTACATTTCTTGGACCAAGATTGTAGAATGGGCCCTCAGTGAATATTTTTCAACTGACCACCCACACTCATTTTATAAAGGAGTGAAAGGAGCCAAGGGTTGGAAGACTGTGATCCTCTGTAACAAAAAAACATATAAATCCTATAGAAAATAGTCATGCATTTTCTTGCAAAATCTTGGAGCCTAAAGTGTAAAATGGATTTGAATAACTGAATTTCTTTCTTTCCTTAAATATATTATTACTATTCTATTATTACATGTATAATCCGTATTCACTATTGAAAATAAACAAAATACAAATAAGCAAAAAAAATCCTTGACCAAGAGCTAATGCCTGCCAGCAATTTGGTGTATGTATTGCCAGAGATGGTATGTGTGCATATATATGTGCATGCAGAATAAAGAAATACATATGTTTAATAAAATAGGAAAAATTATTCATAGTTCTCTGTTATTTTTTCACTTAAGTCTTGAATCTTTTTATGATAAAAGTTCTAAGCATCTTTAAAGCTTACTTTTATACAGTGACTTTCTAATGGAACTTTTTAATGCAGTATTTCAGTGTGGAAGAGTCTCTTTCTAATGCCTGCTGGAAATTTCCTTCTTGTGTCAGCTGCAATATCTGCAATCAGCCAATTATGCTACTTAACTAGAGGGCCAAAATAGAGATGATTTGGGCCAAATGAAAAATCTAAGTATTGAGGAGGTATGAGCCCATCAAGTGCAAGTGGTCTTAATTCTGCTGCCCTCAGCAGTCCTGAAATAATTTTCAAAAGTAAGCATAAAGAAATAGAATTTGCTTCACCCCTTCAGGGGTGAATGACTCAGTTAAGAAACATCTCTCTCATCAGAAGTTATGTTGGAGGTGCTCATCATAATTTTCTGCTCTGTAATAAAGCTTGACTTTGGAATAGCTGGGAGGATTTCCACTTCTGTGGGGATGGGGGTGGGGAGAAGGCTGAACCTCTAAAATATTCAAAGTACTAAGTGGCCTCCATGTAACTGTCCAAAGAGGACCTAGGCTCTTGTGTAAGGGTTAATTACCTGTACTGACATTTCTTGGGGTTCTGGAAATGCTGGCACCATTCCTCAGTGCTTTGCTAGACAAAACATTCCCCAAATCCTGGACTGTCCTTCATACAACATAATGCAAATGTCTTTCCAATCAAAATAATTCTAGAAAAGACTTGAGGCTTCTGGAATCTGTTATTAACTTTCACAGTCAGTAAGTTCATGGTGCTTTCATAGCTGTTAAACTTCAAAGAGTCTAATGCATATGAATGACTTATATAATATTTGAAAATGCTTCACATTCTGACAAATTAGGAAAAGACATATTCCTACTACTTCCCATTGAGTATGAAGCTGGGCTATTTAAAACAGAGAAAGTCTAGAGAACTTTCTAGTGACAAGACTTCATTTTAAGATTTGTGGGTGATTTCTAAATTTGGAGTTCTTAATTACCAAGTCAAAAAGAAGAGTATTCGTTTTCTGCTGCTTGTTTCCATAAAATCTGTAAAAGGTTGTCTGCTCATCTTATACATTGCTCTTTTGGGGCCTCTGTGCCTTACCGTCTTTATATATAATATTTCTTTTTCTTTCTGTACACTAAAGTAGTAGAGACTCTACAAAAGATTAAGCTAAATGTTAATCCATCTGTGCCTTACTGAGAAGTTTGTTTTATTTCAGCTGTTAGACAGACTCACCTATCCTTACCAGTGGGAGGAGTAGGAAATAGAAAAAGAATTAAACCATCAATTTCCAGGTTGATTTTAAACATCAGGCACTATACTGAGCAATTTGTATATGTTTCCTAGATGATGTTACCCTGTGCTTTGAGATTTACATAATTCTGGCACAAATTCTCTAGCACACATTGTGAAGAAGTCCAATGCTCTCCCTGTACTTCATGAGTCCTCAGGAAATTATGGTCCCATAATCAAACTTGGTTTTGAGTTCCTGCTTCCACTAATCTCTGTATCTCACAGTTTTTCTCATTTTCTATTGTACACTCACTCAGTCAGGGAACTCTGTTCCTTTCCCTTGATTTTTTCCCGAAGTATTCATGCAAGCAATGTATAGCAAAGAGAACATTTTACTTGCAATTTGGAACCAAAGTGAGATTTCATACTGATGTAAAATAAGTAATTTAGAACTGAATTTTAGACATGCCTATTCTTGTAGTTTTTTTGGTCATACTGTTATGAGGAATTTATCTCTGGTTATCTTTTTCCATAGGCTCTGGCATGCTTCCAAACTGCTCAGACCTTTGTTCCTTAAGGCTGTCCTTATAACTCCCCATTCCTCTTTTTGCCAGTTCCCTCCAGAGTTACTCTCCCTAAATGTAATTCTTCCCATTTTATTATGCAAATCAATTTAGTTCTCTATCCCTTTAGTCATTGTATTAGTCTGCTTAAGATGCTACAGCAAAGTACTACAGCCTGGGTGGCTTAAACAACAGAAATTTATTTCTCACAGTTCTGGAGGTTCAAAGTCTAAGATCAAGGTGCTGGCAGGGTGGGTTTTTCTGAGGCCTCTCTTCTTGGCTTGCTGACAGCCTCCTTCTGTCTGTATGCTCACATGTTTTTTTTTTTTTTTTTTTTTTTAGACCAAGAATCAGGAAGCAACATGTTTTTTTCTCTGTGTACACACTCCTGATGTTTTTTCCTCTTCTTATAGGGACACTAGTCTGATTCAATTAAGGCCTAACCCTTATGGCTTAATTTAACCTTAATTATCTCCTTAAAGGTCCTATCTCCAAATACAATCGCATTGGTGGTTAGGGTTTAAAATATATGAATACAATTCACTTCATAACATTTTGTATCCAAAGACACATTAACATACTCTGCAAAATATAGGTCCATGTATGCAAGGGGCTGACCCTTCAAAACACCTACAGATAGTAGATGCTTTGAGATTTCAGTCTTTTCCTTCCCTCTGTCTCTGTCTCTGTCTCTGTCTCTGTCTCTGTCTCTCTCTCTCTCTCTCTCTCTCTCTCTCTATCCCATCTATATATTGAAGGCCTTAGGTACCTGTCACATATGCCACATCTCTGATACCATCTCTTACTACTCTCCCCTTACTTATTCCGCTCCAGGTAAAATACCACAGTAACAACAACAATAAATAAATAGGACTTGTCTTCCTTTCTTTTCTTTGAACGTGCTAGGTATTCTCCCATTTCAGGATCTTTAAACTTTCTATTCCCGCTAGCTGGGACACTCTTTCCCCAGACATGCTCATGGATTGTTCCCTCAGAGTGTTTCAGTGTAGCAATTCCTTCTCCTCATGTCTCAGGAAATTTGTATGTTTTTCAAAATTCTTAATCCTGAGAAAATTGATCAATATATTGGGAACAATGAGAAAAAATTTAATTCCCCTGTGACAATTAAAAATTAATAGTCAACATAGAGACATTACTGGTTGGAAGGAATCCACTGATTATCAACTCAAAAGCAAAAGCAGGAAATGCTGATATGTAAAGTTAAAGGTTAATGCTGATCTTTTCTAGGTACAGGACAAAGACACATAGGATAAGAGCAGTCACAGTCCAATCAGTCTTGCGTATAGCTGTTGTCATGTTATAGTTGTTTCGCTGTGGACTTATCTGCTACTAATTGTTAGTCATTCTTACAAATAAAATAAATATTAATAAGTTTATACACATACAGGTCCTAGTAGCATTCCAAGAAATAACTAGTCTTGGAAGAAAGAGCTGGAACTCATTCTATTAAGTGAAATATCCCAAGAATGGAAAAATAAGCAACACATGTACTCACCAGCAAATTGGTATTAACTGATCAACACATAAATGGACGTATAGGAATAACATTTATCAGGTGTTGGGCTGGTGGGAGGGGGTAGGAGGGGTAGGAGGGGCTGGTACTCATTGCATAATGAGTGCAATACTCACCATCTGGGAGATGGACACACTTGAAGCTCTGACTCAACGGGGAAGGGCAATATACATAACCTTAACATTTGTACCCCCATAATATGCTGAAAAAAAATAAAAAGAAATATATATATATATATATATATATATATATATATAAGCTCATAATTGGCAATTTCAACATGAGATATTGTATAGTGGCATTAACCTTGCTAGGAGGATCTTAATGTTATTTCATTTAACTATTACTCAATAATATTCAGTAGCATTTTCCAGTGTTGTGAATTTGCTATAAAGGGTTTTTCTTAATAAATACTTTAACAGAAGACACTGAAAGAGAAGAAACTCATCTAAAAGGTGAACTAGCAAAAGTAGCATGAATTTTAATGACAAAACCAAAATCAAGGCAAGCAGACAAAATGCATTGTTCATTGAAAAGTGAAATGAGTTTATACAAATCCACATATATCCAATGCCTAATTTGAAAATGTTTTCAGGTGTACTCTTAAGAATTTAACCAATATTCATACATGAAATTTTTGTATTTCTGGAATATTTGTCACAAAACAAAAAATCAAGATAGGACAATTAATTCAATCTATGTTTTAAAATGTATTTTAAGAATGCTATCTTTGAAATACTAAATATTTCATGGCTTTATCTTTTCAAGTTTTAAAATGATTTTTATTTGGCATTTTTGTGTTAATGGTCTCTTCTTTTAATGTTTTCCATTACCAATTGTCTGTATCAGATGGAGATCATTTTTACATGTAATTGAAATATATAAACTTTTCACGATACATTGGTTGTAATAATAATAATCCATGCGTGTGTTACTATATTGGGTTTTATTTTATAGAAAGTCTCTAAAACTTTTATTATCAGAGATAAATGATTCATTATTTATTATTATGGTAACTCATAATTAGTTAGAAATATGCAAGGATAGTGCTATGAAAAATGCAGAGTATCTGGTGATTTCAGGAATTTCAGAGAATTTACAAGAATCCAATTTATTGATCCTGGATTCCAAAAGCTTATATTTATCAGGGATTTGGAAATACTACTCCTTTACTTTCTTTAAGTCATTCTCAAATATCACCTTATTACAAAGTTCTTCTTGGCCACATTCTCCCAGTACCAGCACTCCATATATCCCCTTCTCCACTTGTTTTTCTCGACGCCACTCAGCATTTTCTGATATACTATCATTTGTTAATTGTTTTCTTCTTCTCATGAGAAAGGAAGCTCTATGAAGGTGTGGATTTTTTACTTTCACTGCTACATACAATGTTCTTAGAATAGTGTTTACCATATAGTAGTCACCTTTAAAATATTTATTTAACAAATAAATGATAGATTATTGAATTTAGACTAGATACAGAAGGAAGTAAATCTGGAAGTGAGCTGATCAATGGGGACCCAGGTCCAGGGAAAGGAGTGCCTTGGTAGAAGCTTATGTGATTTGGTAATAAGGAATGGGATGACGGGAAGAATAAAAGATTGTAGTCAAAATATAGAGTACTAGAGCTTAAATTTTCAGAGATGAAGTTTGAAGATTTAAGGTATAGTCATGCAAATGGATGAATGATGAAACATGGCAATGAAGGTCTTTGGCATTGAGGTGATCAAGGCTAGTAGTAAAGCTAGAAGGATGATTGGAATAATCCACAAAGACATTGAGGTTGTCCTGGATAAAGTCAACGAAAGATGTGGAGATAAAGTTGATTATCCCAGACATAAATGTCCTCAGTGAATGTTGTGATCGGCCTGGAAGTATGAGGATGACAGTAACAAGGAGAGATTAGAGGTGGTATAATTAGATAACATGATCCTCAGGGAGAGTTTTTTCATATGAAGATATAGAAAAACAATAATAGCTTAAATATTATCATTTGTTGAATTTCTACCATGTGTGTAAGGTAAGTTACTAGGTATTTTACATTTATTATTCCATGAAATCTTTACAACAATCCTCTAGTGGTATCCAAGAGTTTCTTCTAAACTCCTGAACACCTATAGCTTTCCTAAGTACTGCCTAACTTTTCAGGTGTAAATGCTATCAGTAATGCAGAGGAAGCACTGAGAATGAAATTCATAGTTATTGTAGAAGGAGATCCTCTTGATGGAGAAATTCAGGCAATTCTTAGCCAGGCATTTCTTTTGTGGTTAGATGAAGACATCAGCAGTGTTTTCAGCAACAGATAATACATAGGGAGTATTTCTCAAGAATTAGCTTGTTACCCTTTATTAGAGCATATGTCTATGGGAACTTGAACAGGACATTCTAAACCTAGAGTATAAATTAAGGAGTGACGGTCATATATTAAGTGGGTGGTGATGCTATTGACAAGTAGGATAGTGATGGCTAATGTATACCAGGAGTCAGTGTAGGGGATGAAGTTTGCCTTTTTGGTAAGGGCATCCATCACCCTTAATGGAGGGTTTTGTATGAAGATGTGCATATGTGGGGAAGTGATGAGGGCCAGCTGGCAAGTCAGACAGGAAATTTAGACTCAGAGTATGTCCCAAGAACCCAGAGACCAGTGATGAAGAAGCAAACCTTGTGCCACAAGTGGTCTTCTATTGGAAGATATCTTTTTTTTTTTTTGCTGTTTAGATATTTATTTATTTATTTATTTATTTATTTATTTATTTTAATTTCAGCATATTATGGGGGTACAGATTTTAAGGTTTCAATAAATGCCCTTTCCCCCCTCCCCCCACAAGTCTGAGTTTCCAGCATGACCATCCCCCAGATGGTGCACATCTCACTCATTGTGTATGTATATACCCATCCCCTCCTTCCTTCCCCCTGCCCAATACCCTATTACTGCAGTACCTATGTGTCCACTTAGGTGCTGCTCAGTTAATACCAGTTTGCTGGTGAATATATGTGGTGCTTGTTTTTCCATTCTTGGGATACTTCACTTTAATAGTATGGGTTCCAGCTCTAACCAGGAAAATAGAAGATGTTCTATATCACCGTTGTTTCTTAGAGCTGAATAGTACTCCATGGTATACATATACCACATATTATTAATCCATTCTTGGATTGATGGGCACTTGGGCTGTTTCCACAGCCTTGCGATTATGAATTGTGCTGCTATAAACATTCGAGTGCAGGTGTCTTTTTTATAGAGTGTCATTGGATCTTTTGGGTAGATGCCCAGTAATAGGATTGCTGGGTCAAATGGTAGATTCACTTGTATCGCTTTAAGGTATCTCCATATTGCTTTCCACAGAGGTTGAACTAGTTTGCAGTCCCACCAGCAGTGTAGGAGTGTTCCTCTCTCTCCGCATCCACGCCAGCATTTGTTATTTGGAGACTTTTTGATAAAGGCCATTCTCACAGGAGTTAAGTGATATCTCATTG
>VSMD01036433.1:0-53483 GCA_008750895.1 Mirza zaza
TTTCTTTTTATTTATAGTAGAGACGGGATCTCGCTCTTTTTTTTTTTTTTTTTTTTTTTTTTTTACTTTGCTGGCAAAGGAATGGATCTCGCTCTTGCTCAGGCTGATTTCGAACTCCTGACCTCGAGCAATCCGCCCGCCTCAGCCTCCCAGAGTGCTAGGATTACAAGCATGAGCCACCGAGACCGGCCATTTTTACTTTCTAATACCTCCAAGTTGCAGATCTACCACTTCCTTTCACTCTTCTTCAGCACCTGGGCTTCCCATTCTGGTTGGCAGCCCCCTCACCTGCAGCCAGCCACAGTCCAAGCCACGCTTTGCCACTGCCACCAAGGGCCGCACCAGCCACCACCTGGCTCTTTTCTTGCAGGCAGAAGAGAGACTGCCGCCACTTGCTCAGCTCCTGTTTTCTTCTGTGGTAAGCCCCCACCTTTTTTGCCTCCTCCCTGAGCTGGCTGCCAGTTTGCTCTTTGCCCTGTAGCCCCCCTGCCCTGGCAACAAGCACTCCTCCCAGTGTGACCTCTCGCATTTTCATTAGTGGCCAGCCATGGGGAGGGTTTCAAATGCTTAGTGAGCTCCTACAGGTCCAGGCTGCACCCTCCTGCCTTAATCAAAGGCTACCTTGAGTCAGGCCCTGTGACAGCTAAGCTTCCATGACAGAAACCCACAAATGCAGTGGCTTAAATAAAATAAATACTTGCCTCTCACCTATGTGACAGTCTTAGTGTGACGGTCCTGGCCAACAGGATGACTATCTTCCTTCCATCTTGGGGACTCTGCCTTCCTGCAGGCCGTTGCCCTTGCCACTGTGATAAGGGATGGGTTCCTGCCTGTCTGTGTTCTCATCCCCACAGGAAGGGGAAGGAAAGGAAGCAAAGGAAGCAAAGGAAGAACACTTTCCCCTGAAGCCGTCCCCCCAGGTAAACTCTATGCGAAGGGAAGGAGTGGAGAATATATGGGAGGGGACAGCCCGAAGCCCAGCACGGCCTGACCGCCACCTCAGCCCTGGAGGACAATTACTCGCTGCTTGCTGCAGCCCACTCTGGTGATATTCCTTCCCATCCCAAACTCCATTTAGAGTCCACCCAGAGATTTTTCTCCGTAAATGAAAGATGGTGTTAACCAGTGTGGCGGATGCCGTCATCTCCCTGCCCGCCCTCAACCCCCAGGGCACAGCGCTCTGTCCAGATCCTTCCCTGAAAGCCTCACCTAGGGCTCTCTGTGGCTTCCGGAGCTGGCTGTGCCCACAGGGCAGGCCGGCTGGGCTGGGAATTAACCACCCTCCCCTGAGCCCAATTCGCTTCTGTTCACCTCAACACGCAGGAACGCAGGCCCACTGTGCCAGGCTCTGTGCTAGGCACTGGGGACGGAGAAAAGGCCTCAGCTTCCTTCAGCACATGCTGTGCCAGCCCCAGTCCCGGGCACTTTACCCACATCCCTCATTCATTGCTCCCCACAGCCCTTTGAGGTTGATTCTCTTCTCTCTATTTCACAGATGAGTAAACTGAGGCTTAGGAATGATAAGCATCTTCCCAAGTGCCCAGCTTGTAATCAGCAGAGATGGGGTTTGAACCCACGTCTGCGGGGCTCCAAGACCGCTGCTCTCTCTGGCAGTCTAATGAGAGCTGCTACCTGCCCCCAGAGCCTCCAGTCAAGGTAGAAACTGGGCAGGTAAGGGAATGGCCAGCACTGAGTGTAAAGCACATAAACCTGGAGAGATGATGGACTGCCTGCTGGCTGGAATGCATCCGGGTGCTAAGCTAGGGAGCCACCACGACATCCTGGGGCCACTTACATCTGCATTGTTACCTGAGCAGGAAATAAAACTCTACACTTTTAAGCCACCAGGATGTTGAATCTTTTTTTACTGTAATCAAACTATTTTAACTCAGTGCTTTCCAACATTTTTCACACCCTGGGACATGTGGAAAATGGCAGTAGTTAGACTTGTGGTCATTAGGGTAAACTCGAGATTTACGAAAGTCTATACAAGACTTGGTGAAATACTAATTACATTTTATTTACAGAACATAATTATGAAAAGAAGTGAAAATACAAAGCATTTAAGAATATACTAAATATTGAATTAAAATAAAACTTTCAGATAACATCTTTTCAAATTTTTATGAGAAATCAGCTTTCTTCCAAGAACATGCTTTATTATATTAGATTTTTTTAACTTGAAATGGCTATAAAATTCCTGATTATGTTTTTCTAATTATACTCTCTTCAAATTCATGATCATCACCATCGACAGGAAACTGCACAAGTAGGTGCTGCAAATGACAATGACAGCTATTATTTCCTTGTAATTGTTAGAACTCCTTTCTTGTCTTTAATAGAATTTTGATCCTTTGAATTTTACTTTAACAATGTAATTGTTCTCTAAATCTAACAGTTCCACCTCTTCTTTCATTGACAAGATGTAATATCGAAATTTCTTATAATATATAAATGGCTTTAGATTACAATAGTATTTTTTCTACTCAAGTATTTTTAAATTATTGATAAAATTTTCTTCAAACATAAACAGGTATTGCCTCAGTAGTCTTAATAATTTTTCTTCAGGATTCAAATAATAACTCCAACTTGGTTCCCTGGGAAACCATTTGTAATTTCGCTTTTGCAAAGGTACATTTTTCCTTTGAATCCATAAATGCTGTTAGCACTTACTAATGTTCTGGGAGGGGTTCCCAAGACTACCGTCAGGATCAGTGATTTGCTAGAACTTACAGAACTCAGAAAAGCTGTTATATTTATGGTTAGAGTTTACTACAGTGAGTAGATACAGATTAAAAGCAGTAAAGGGAAAGGTGCATGGTGAAGTCCCGGAAGAACCAGGCTCAAGTTTCTCATCATCCGGTGGAGTAACACGGAGAGCACCTAGTTCTCGCAGCAATGATATGTGAAAACATGGGTGACATGTTGCCAACCAGGGAAGCTCCCTTAGCCTTGGTGTCCGGGGTTTTTAGTTAGGGGTCTTTCACATAGGGATGGCTGACTTAGCTATAAGTCTCCAGGCCCCAGATGTTAAATTGACACAGCACAGTGCAAGGCCAGGCATACAAAAACACTCTTATCAAGCAGGCATTCCAAGGGCTCAGAGGTATGTTCCAGGAGCTAGCATGCAGAGTTTGGGAAACCCAGGCCTACTGAGTTAACCCTTTATTACACACATATACTTTCACATAATTCTTAGAATTTTTGAGCAGGTTCATTCAGAGTCTCAAAAATGTCAATCAAGTAAGTCGTATTTTGAAGCCAATTACTATCCTTCAAAAAAATGGCAAAGTGAGAGTGATTCACACTTTTAAATTTTATTTTTTAAGCTCATAAGCTCTTGACAAAACTATTCCTTTGGAAAATCAACCCATTTCCGTACAAAACAACAGAGAATCGTTTTATGGTCTTATTTCTTCACACAAAGCTGAAAACATACAAAGCCGAAAGGTTCGGGTTTTAATTCCCCATTTTTTATCACATCATCTATTGTGGCATTCAGATCTTCGAGGAAACCTTACATACAATAGCTTGTCTGTGCATAAAAGAATGTGTTGCTTGACTCTCAGGATTTTTGGAGTGGACTGGTGAAGGCTTGATACCTTGCTGTCATTGTAACCGCCCTATGAGAACACAAATTTATCTGGTGTAGTCACAGATCTTCATCCATTCAAAGTGCTTAGTTACCTCTGGCTGCTTCCTTCTCACTGGATTCCGAGCATTATGCTGGTGCTTCCAACTGACCGTAATTACTGATGCCTATAGATTCATCATTCTGCAATGAGCATGTTTCTGAGCTTCTGGGTTAGCTTTGGTTTTATGTTGTCTGAGATGTTTTCAATGCATCCATAGGATTGTTTGGAAGTGGCAATTTTTCTATTTACTTCTTCGGTGTCAAACTTGGTACGGATAATTTTCACATGAGCTGGTAAAATGAGCAAGTCTGCAATGCAGTAAGATATATTGGCTGTGGCTATTAAGTGCAGAGCCTTGCAAGCAGTTTTCTTGAGCTATACCTGAAAGTGGTGTAACAGAGCTCATAAAAGAACTTTGTTTCTTGTTTTGCAGTAACAGACATTTACCAAAGAGCAAACAAACATTTTCCTGCAGAGTGGTTTATAGTTAGGTGTAGGAAGACATGGTCAGGTCACCTTGTTTCACAAGGAGTTTTCCATGATGTAAGACTTCTGGGCCAAGGGATAGAACTGGAAGGGCCCAGAGTACAAATATGAGATCACCTTGGTATATTTACTGCCTGTTGAAGGACATTTTTTGTACTACAGTGTTTACTGATTCTGATGACTTCCCAGTTCTAATTAAAAAGTTGTCCATTATGGTGGAAAGATAATTATCCATAAAAGTTAAATCTATTTAAATATAAAGTACTTAAGGTTATTATAGGCCTTTATGCCTACAGGTCTTCTGCATTTCTCCCATGCAAGTACTAACCAGGCCCGACCCTGCTTAGCTTCCGAGATCAGACAAGATCAGGCATGTTCAGGGTGGTATGGCTGTAGACAGCCTTCTGCATTTCTAAGAATGTCTTCTAGACATAAGATTTTAAATCAATTTTTATTTTTATTGAGAAATAAAATACACATAGTGAGGTGTATGAAGTACACATCAATGTGCACTGCACGCTTGGTAAATTTTTACATTATGTAAGTACCAGATACAGAGACAATTTCCATCCTTCCAGAAGGTGGCCTCATCCCTCTGCCGGTAACAAGTAATCTGATTTTTATCACATAGGTTAGATTTGCCTGTTTTGGGACTTCCCATAAATGGAATCCTACAGCATGTGCTCTTTATTTGACTTTTTAAACTCAGCATCATGCTCGGAAAAGTCATCCTTGTGAATGTGGCTATAGTTTGTTTCTTTTTATTGCTAAGTAATATTCCATTGTGTGAATACATCACAATTTCTTTATTCATTCATGTGTTGATGAACATTTATATTGTTTCCAGTTTGGGTCTATAATGAATGAAGCTGCTACATACATATTTGTGCATTACTCCCTGCTATTGGGTAAATAAATATCTAGAACTAGAAACACTAGATCAGAGTAGGTATATATTAATATTTATTAATAACTTTAGGAAAATTTTCTCACTTTTAAAAGCAAATAATAATTCATCCTGAAATTCCATCGAGAACCAAACTGTATTCAATGTTAGCATGAAAAATCAAAAGTCACTCACCCAATCAAGAAATAACAATTGAGAAAATTAACAAAATAACTTATGTTCTATATGGAAACACTTAACATTAAATAATGATATCCATACTTCAGTGTTAGAAATATGTGAAAAATAAGAGAAAATTAAGTAAAAGAAAAGGTACTATTTTTACACGAATGTTGCAGATGATAAGTCATGATCAGGATGACAATCAGACTATCTGAGATCATTTGACGGGCACCTCTGTGGAGCGCAGCACAGTGTGGCCACAACAAAGCTTTTCTGGCAGCAGGTGCTTTGAGTAAAATCTTAGCCACCAAAATAATCACTACTAACTCCAGGAAGTTTACAGAGGGAGCCACGTAATAGCTTTCAGCTATATTTCAGCTGTTGCACAATAAATTTCTGAGTGATTGAACAGGTCCACAAGCCTGTAGCTCATTTCTGGCATGCCAGATAGAAAGCTCTGTCCTAACTAATCGGAATAGGGATCCCAAGACAGAACATGTTCTGAGTTCAATAATTTTGAAGAATTCTGTGCCAAAGTTAAACTGCAGGTTTGCTGCTGCAGGAATCTTCAGAACCTTTAAGATTCCAACACACATTGTGAATCCTTTTTGCCCTCCAAGTGGAAATGGGCAAAGCACGGAAACATACAGTTTACATAAACACAAATGTTCAGCAAACATGTAAAAATGCTCAATCTCACTCATAACTAAATAAATGCACAATAAAATAAGATATACATTGTCAGACGGAAGAATGGCAAACCTGAGAAAGCTTTATAACATCCAGGGCACTTGAGTGGGAACAGATGCCCTCACACAAGGTGGGAGGCTGTGTAGATTCACCAGACTCTTCTTAGGAGGGAGCATAAGTTAGGGAGGGTGCCCAGTGGCAGGTAACAGAAAGCCAATGACCGTGTGGTCTCTGTAGTGGCCTGTGCACCAGGCTATACAGACACAGAGGAAGACACAATCATGTCTGCCTGGGACAGTCCAGGAAGACTTCACGGAAGAGGCCACATCTGACATTAAAGGATAAGTTTCTCATGGTGGAGAAGGTGGGGTTGCAGTCCTGTTAGGAATAGCTTGTGGGAAGGCATAAAGTCCAAGGCCTGTCTGTGTGGACAAAACAGAGAGTCCCTGGGGAGAGCTGCAGGATACTGAGGGACAGGAGGCAGGAGAGGCAGGGGAGGACAGCAGAGACTCTGAGCACTGAGCTTTGTCCAGAAGGCAGTGGAGAGCCATAAATGGGTTTAAGCTGGGCGAGGGGCACAGGGGAGTATGGTCAGAGCTGGGTTTTCCCAAGTTACCGCTGGTGGAGACATGGACAAAGCCGAGGGGAAATCCAGGGTTTGGGAGGCCAGTTGGGGGCTCCCTTGCTGTCACTCATCCACTTGCAGCTCCAGTTGCAGAGTTGAGCTGTTGGCACCAGAGGGCGCTACGACCCAAGACAAGGAGCTCCTGCCATCCCTGACAGCTGCGCTGGGCACCTCGCTGGAGCCTTCGGAGACAGCTCACGCTTGCAGCGGGCGCGACCGCTGTCCAACTCTCAGCACACAAGGCCTCGGAAGAGCTTGTGCATCGTGTCTTGTTATTTGATGTTCTCTTTCTGTGTAATGGCTGAGATTGTGAGGTGCTGCTGGGGGAACCAGGGGGAACAAGCAGGTAAGATCTTCTGCTGTCTTAGAGCACGTGGTCTAAGCCAGCGGTTCTCAAAGTATGCCCCCCCCCCCCCAGCCTCCGGACCCCTGCAGACCTGCTGAATCAGACCCCCCGGGATTGGTGGCCAGCAGCCTCTATTCTAACAGGCCTTTGGGGGGATTCTGAGCAGATCAAGCTTGGGGCACTGGTCTAAGACAGCAGGGCGCAATGGAGCAAGTGCCGACAAGGATTGATAGAGATCCCGCAGAAGGGCCCTGACCCAGATGCGCCGGCTGGCTGGGAAGACTTGCTGGAGGTGGTGTCTGTCAGCCAGGCAGAGAGGAGAGGGAAAGGCATTCTAAGAGGAGAAGAATTGTGCCAAGGCTCAGAAGAGGGAGAGTCAGCCTCTTCTTAAACCCCTGCTCGGGCTAACACAGAGGGACTCAGCCTTTAGTGCAACAAAGTGCACTCTTGTGACTTCTCTCTCTCAGTGAGGTCTCATGTTTTAAAAGACTTTGTCTTCCAAACAAGCTGCTTTAAATAATTAATCATTCATTCATTTCCTACTATTTATTAATCAATATATAGCTCCAATCAGAGTTTCAGATTAGCATGAGATGTCCAGACTTCCTATCTGAATTAATAATGATGGTAACTACCATTTGCTGGGGGCTCACTCTGGGGGCCAGGCCAACTGCTTCACATGCACGAATTCACTCCGTTGCCACTACAAACCTCTGAGTGGGGGATCTTATCACCCCACTTACTTAAGAGGAAACTGACCCCACAAGAGGCTACGTCACTTGCCCAAGGCACACACTGAGTGTGGTCTAAACCAGCCCATCCTCCTGCAGAGCGGACTTGACCAAAATGCTTCCCTGTTCTTTGGGAGCAGTGGCTTCCAGCCCCAGAGAAAGATACCTGGCCTGTCAGCACATACCGACCGTCTCATCCTGGGCAGATGCAAAATCCCTGTGATGCATTTAGAAGCACTAAAATAGCTGCTCATGGTACCCATTCTATCTTGAGAGTTCCCTAGGGTTCTGGGACTCCAGGTCAGAATCACTGAGCTCGTCCACCCTTCTCTACCCCTGCTCCCACACTCACTGGATGGGCAAGGATGTAAAAGGGGCAGTGAAGTGCTATGGGGGCCGCCTCCCAGAAGGCCCCTCAAAGCACCCCTGAAGTCATGAAACTGGAAAGAGCGCCCTGGTCCTTGGGTCATTCTGCCTGTAGCTTCCCTCCCTCCCTCCCTGGCTTCCTTCCTTCCCAAGCATCTACTGAGCCCCTGCTTTGTGCCAGGACCCTGGTGCTGAGGACACAGGGACAAATAGGTACTTCCTACCATTCTTTCAATTTCTCATGGGCTGTAGCATGTTGCTGCCACATGCTATATGAGTTATCTCCTCCACCACAAAGGCAGTTGCCAGCAGATGTCATCAACGACAACACCTATGGTAGTGTCACCCGCCGGAGTTGCAGGATAGAATATAGTATATACAGCCTGTCCCACCTCCCCACCCTCCCATCCCTACCCACTTCTCTGCTCTCTTCCTAAGATGGGCAAACTCCATGCCCTATTAGCCCTTTGGGGGCACTGGCTGCCTCCCCCTTTCTCTAAAGGGACCATCTGGTAACTGACTTCCTGGATCTCCCTTTCTCCCCTCCACCCTCCCTTCATTGGTGATTTATTGCTAATCAATTTCTCTCTTCCTTATAGCAGTTGTATAGCCAGGCTTTACCATCTGCCCAGTGGTCGAGTTCTGTTGGTCTGTGTTTGTGTGAATAAGTTTGTTCAAGTGACATTTTTTTCTGTGCTGGCTCCTAGGAATACAGACCACATTTAGACCTGGTGTCTGCCCTGGGGAAGTTCACAATGTAGGGTGGGAAGCAGAGGCCACTGTTACCACACTCTGTGAAAAGGCTTGCTTGTTAAGGGTGGGCCTGGACTGCACTTATTATGCCTCAATGAGTACTGGGCAAACACAAGGACCTGTCTGGCTCTCTCATTTCTGAAAGGAAAAAAAAAAAAAAAAAAGCCAGGGGAGGGAAACGTGATCCAAGAGAAAACTGTATTTGTTAGCAGTCTTGGAGTCATCTGTCCTTTCAGTCAGACTTTTTTTTTTTTTTTAGCATGGTGGTGAGTCTTCCAGTGAGAACCTGCTAGACAAATTCTAAAAGAGCTGTAACCTTTAGTAACCAACTGATATACAAACCACAATCTCAGTTACAATATTTTTAATAAAAATTATTTTTAATATTGATACAAAAGTAGTGTGTGCTTATTCAGAAAAGATTTAAGTGATAGAGTAAAGACATGAATGTGAATTACAATCTTTGCCTTCAATCTAAATCACTGTTAACACTTTGGTGTTTAAATATCCAGATACACATAATACATGTAATTATATAGATTCACATATGTGTATGTTTTTATATATGAATATATGTGGAGAGAGTGAGAGAGGTCCTTTTCAAACTATAACAAAATATTTAAAATATAAAAATACGTGTTATAACATGTTATCTATGTAATAATATATGTATAGTAAGTATGTTATGCAAATTGCTTCCTCTTCAAAACTGAGCAGTAAGTTGTAGACATATTTCCATGTTGGCACATGTAAACAGATCTCTGTCATTCTTTTTATAAGCTGTATACTATGGACATATCATGAATTACTCAATCCTCTGCTTATACACAGGTATTTCTTGTCTTTTGTTATTACAAACAACGCTGCAAAGAACGTCCTGTATGTTTATCTTTGCTCACTTTTGCCATTATTTCTACAACATAAATTCTTAAAGGTGGAATTGATTCGATCAAAAGACACATAAAGTTTTAATGAAATAGATGAATTTCTTTCCAAAATAATCTACCAATTTACACTTATGCCAGTAGTGATGAGAGGCCAATTGACACTCTGCCCAAAATTAGTGCCTTTTAATTTTTGCCAATCTGATACATGAAAAATATTTTCACATTGTTTTCATTTGGATCTGTTTTTCTGTGAAGTGAAACATCTCTTCATGTGTTTATTGCCATTTGAATGTCATCTTCTGTAAGAGGCATTTTCCCATGTTATTTGCATATTTTTCTTACTCATGGTTTTCTTTCTTTCAGTTTCTTCCTATCTACTTTTTTTAAAAGTTGGTTTGTAAGAGGTCTTTGCATATCAGGTTATTAGCCTTCATCTGTCATGTGGAAAGCAAGTCAATGTTTTTTACAGTTTGGTGTTTGTCATTTGCTTTGTGTATGAGTTCCTCCCCTCCCCATAGAAGCTTAAAAATATTTATGTAGTCATATCTGTCCACTTTTCCTTGATAACTTCTGGGATTTGTGTGATATTTTAGAAAGATTTTATCTGCTCCATGATTATAAAAATATTCTGATATTTTCATGGTTTTGTTTTTTACTCATATAATCTATCAGGAATTTATTTCAGTACATGTAATAAATTAGGGATACAGTTTGATTTTTTTTCCAGGATGGCTCATCAATTATCCTAACATGTGTTTTTCCCTCACATAAGTAAAATGCCACCTTATCAGATACCCAATTTTCTTATACATTTGGATCTATTTGTGAATTCTATTCCACTCCATTTATCTCTCCATCATCAATTTCTGAGCCAGTTGCACACTTTAACTTCCGTAACTTTTAATATACTCATATTCTTTTCCAAACCTTTCTCACTATAAGACCACAAAATTTCCTGGTGAGCTGTACCCCCTTTCTCTGGCTCTGTATGCCTTTAGAATGAGGTCACTGTCTCTTCAAGGTGACTCTGAATCTCTCTGACACATTCACTTAGTCATTCAACAAACACTGAACACCTACTCCGTGCCAGGGCCTGTGTAGGATCAGGAGAGACAAAGGGAACAACACAAACATGGACCCAGCCTTTTACATTGATTTTAGTGATTAACCCTGCTCCCAAGGGCATTGCAATTTCCATGATTCCCAAGTTCAGGGGCATTGCACTGTCACCCCAGGGACTCTCCTGGGAGTCATGCCCAGACCTGGCTGCTTTCAGATGCCCCCAACCATGGCTCAGCCAAGGCCAGTGGTAACAGAGCCAAAGAAGTTAAATTTTAAATAAACCTGACTTCCTCTTCAGCATTGTTAGAGAGTCCCTGATCCAGTTCATTCTGTTCCCATCAGATAAGAAAAAGCCAAAACAGATGGAGTCATTGGGAGCTATGGTGTACTTTTGAAAGTGGTGAGCTTGTGAAAGTGGATTTTTTTTTTTTTTTTTTGGAAGGGAAAGGAAGGGAAGATAATAGAAAAAAGAAACTGAGACGGTGGAATTATCTAGAAATTGTCCTTGAATCCCAGCATTGAGAAATCAGCAGGGGATCAATCTAGTTGTGTGACCTTGACCACGTCACTTAATGTCTCTGAGCTCCACTTCACAAACACTCAGGTTCACCAACAGGTGCTGTGTGAAAGCTTTTCTCACGGACAGTCTGAGTTGACCCTCAGAACACTCTGGTAAGGTAACTTATGGTTACTTGTAGGTTACACTCAAGGTACTAGCTTTCATTTGGGGTGACATGTTACATTATTATAAATAACTAAGCCAAAGTGTTATACACCTAGACCAATGTTGAGAATGTATCATAAACCAAGGATTATGATAACCTAATTTGTGCACCTGGGATCCTCCTGAAAAACAATTAGCAAAGACACTAAGTGCTGAGTTTGTAAATACTTCCAAATAAAATCTTTTCAACATTTTTACTTAGAGATTTGAGCTTGCTTCTGTGAATATCAATTTTTAGGTCAGATTTTGTGTTGGGAACAGCTACACAAAATTCCTATTCAAATTTTTAAAATAAATGGAAATGTTATTTTAAAAATCTAATAGTACTTTCTTTTCTGTCATAAATAAATGAAATTGCTTGAAATGATGTAATGGACTTTGGATTCAATAGAACTTTGTTGTATCAAGTATTTCAAACATGCTCATGAAGCCCTTATTTGCAGAATGTTCATTGTTAGGGAAGTCACCCTCTAGCTACCTTGGACACCATTAAAAGAGTGTAATCGGCGGGGACAGATCCAGGTTTTGTGAGAGCCTGAGGTTTATACAAGTGGGGAGGGCTCTTTAAGAAAAAGATTATAGAATTACAAGTACAAAATTAGGTACTGTAGGAGATTGCATTATTGGACCCAATTCTTCACGCCTCCACGCTCTATATCTTTGCCATATGACTTTGCAGTTCTGGCCATAAAAGGAGCACAGTATATTTCCACCCTCCTTGACTCTGGGCTTGGCCAGGTAACTTGCTTTGGCCAATGAGATTGAGTGGAAGTGACAGCATATCATTTCTGAGTCTTACCCGCTTGTACTACCACCATGAGAGCATTCTCTCATCAGCATGCTGGTCCTGGGAGGAAGATGGGGGACATAGGGAGAAAAGCCATCCCGCTGGCCCTGCCTAGAAAACTTGACTCCCAGTGGCACTGTCCCAAAGCTGTAGTGCCCCTGCTGGTCTGCAGGTCTATGCAAATAAGTACGTGTGGTTGTGAGCCACTGAGTTTGGGTGTGGTGTGTTACACAGCAGTACAGAAGCAACAGCTAACCAATGCAGGTATAAACATGAAGGTTTCATCGTAATGAGAGAATAAATCACAGTGAGATTATAAAATTTGAGCACAAAAGTCATAGAAAAGCTCAAAAGTCATAGAATACAGAAAAATACATAACATTTTTATTCATTGCCTGTGGACACACCTGTATAATTTCATATATTTTGGCTACATTTTCTTTGGTTGCCTCTTTATGCATGGCAACTTTTTTTTTTGTATGTGTTTCTATAGAGAGAAGAGAGAAATGATTTAGCCTTTCCTCGAGCATGGTTCATTGAAAAATATTTTTTTAAATTAATGATTTAGAAAAGTTTCTTCTAGCTTCACAACTTGCTGTTGGTCATGTTGTGTCAGTTTTTAGGATTGTTGACAAACTTGTGAAAGCTTTCAAGCTTCTTTCAGGACATTTTAAGTTTTCTCGTACAATGACTAAGCCTAAATCCTCTTTTAATTGATACTCATTATTCTGTTTGTCATCAATGTCTTTTTGTAGTGGCACCTTACAAGTTTTATGCTTTCTTAATCAGTTCAGTAATTTGTGTCAAATCAGCAAGAAAATTAAATATTTTTCCATTGTGATCTACTTATTTTTTTACTGATTGGATTACTGAAGACTCTAGGAGCCTATTCACACCTGCTTTTCAAATTTATTCCTCTTAATGAGTTTCTGCTTTTGGAATGATCCTGATTTTTTTGTGTGTGACCATTTTCTTCTATTGATTTTCTATTGATGTCTGCTGGTCTCATTGTTCATTTTTATAGCTTTTATTTCATACTCTATGAAGTTTTCAATGTCTTATGTCATTTATTTAATATATAAATTTAAAGATGACAAAAAGAAATCTCTAATTTCTTAATTGTTTCATTGGAACTCAAACGTCTCTCCTTCGGAGGCCTAGACCACTTGAATCATAGAGCTCTTCCCATCACTTTCCAATTCCTGATTCTACTTTATTTTCCTTTATAGCAGTTGATCTGATCTTAAATTATATACTGACATACTTTTTGTCTGTCTCCTCCAGGAATTCTGAGGTCACTGTTATATCCCCAAGTCCTAGACCACTGATAGACAGAAAAATAAATATTTGTTGAATGAATGAATGACTTTTCTAAGCGATTCCAGAGTATTTGCATTGTGATTTCTGTCAAGTAAAATCCAGTGACTGCTGAGAGTCTACTGTGGCCTATGCCCCCCCAAAACTCCTCACCCCTGTACTGGAGCATAAAATGAAACTGGGTCTCTATTTGTAACTCCTTTTCCATTAAAAAAGGAATGGACCCAGCCTTTTTCAGTAAAACACATTATATTTCTTTCAACCCAAAGTCTCTGTTCAGTCTATAATGACTTTGCTTACTTTTATATTCTTAATATAGTAGGATTTGACTTAATGTATTATTTTTACTGCCCTTAAATGATTAACCCCATTTGCGACCTCCAACTCAGCATGTCCAAACTGAACGCATCGAGTCCCCCTGCATGTGCGTGGGGTTGTCTCCAGTTTCTCAGTTGCTCGGACCAGGTATCCAGGTGCATCCTCAGCAGCCTGCGCATCCCACCCCACCCCTTCCCATTAGTCACTCCTTCCTGTGTTTCTTTGATCTCCTAACATTTCTCTCGTGCTTGCATTCCTCTCCTTCCCCCTAGCCAGCACCCCAGTCTATGCCACCGTCTTCTCACACCCGGATCAATCTCCTGCTGGGGTCCTCTACCAGTTTCTGGAATGGTCTGCTACCATGCAGGTATAATGGGGTTGCTGCCCCGATTGAAACCTTCAAAGACGTCTCAGTGCTCCTGGGATAAAGCCCAAGTCCTTCCCAAGCCCTGCAGGGCCCTCTGCAAACTCGCCTTCTACTCTGCTCTCTCCTCTGCGCGTTGGCCACTCTGGCCTTCTCTGAGCTCTTCCAAAATGCCAATTACTTTCCTGGCTCAGGAAAGAAATCTTTGTGTTAGGCTTAAAGAATTCACCCTCCCCAAACTCCCTTCCAAACCTCCTATAAAACCCACCCCTCTTACCTTCCTAGGGGTGCTTTAGGCAGGTAGCCTTTGCTGGACCCCTAGGGAGATAAAGGAATGAAATGCAAAAGGGGAACTTACTTTCCTTATCCCTCCCAGTTGTTTGAAAAGAATTTATGCCCCCCACCATAAAAACCCTCTATAAAACCTGAGGCTTTCCCCTTTTCTCTTGCGGATGCCTTTTTCAGCCTCCACCCATCTGCACCCAGATACTCAAAGTAAACAGAATTTTGCTGCACATGAGGCTTCATGTGTGTCTGTCTCTCGGCTCTGGACCTAACACTTTGCACATTCTGTTTCCAATGCATGGAATGCCTTTCAATCCCCCTGTGGCCTGGCAACTGCTGCTCATCCTCAGTCTTAGTTTAAATGGCTCTTTCTCTGAGAAACCTTCCTTGATCGCTTGGACAAGCCTGGCCCATCTGTTGTACACTCCCATTGTGCACTGTGCTTTTCCTTTTTGACACTCACTGAAAACATAAATAGCTATTTGTATAACAGTTATTCAATGTCTGATTTCCCTATCAGACTGTACACTCTTTGAGGCAAAAACCATCCATTACAATAAGAATACCTGACACATCTAGAGCCCCTCCTATGTGCTGGGGCCTGTTCTAAGCACTTTTTATATATCATTGTATTGAATCCTCACAGTAACCCTTGAAGATAAATATTGTATCCTTCCCTGTTTTCTGAATGAGGACACTGAGACACAGAGGTCGAGTACCTTGTCCAGGCTTGTGCACCAGTAAGTGGTGGTGCCAGGATTTGGACCTGAGCTCTCTGTTCCACAGTCCGAACTTTTTGCCACTTGCCTATTGCCTTCCACGACTCTTTTCGTCCCCATTTTGTCCCCAGCACTCAGCACAGGATGCATGACAGGTGTTCAGTAAATATTGTTACCAAAAGTTTGGGCACTTGTCCCTGAGGCTGCATCAGAAGAACAAGGACAAGTGGTTTGTGGAGAAGGAAAGATAAGTTTATTTATTTGTGGGCAAAGAGGAGGTTAGCAGACTCCCGTCTCAAAGTACCAATGTCCTGCTTCTGAGCAGAAGTACAGAGCTTCTAAAGGTTCTGATCCATCCCATTTTGGGCTAAGATGACATCATGACCTCCACCCAGACAATTGCCTTGTGCCATCTCCTGTGGCACAAAGAATAAAAGACATTCCCCTCCCCCTCCCAATCCCCCACTGGCCTGAGACAGGGATACAGGTCTTATTTAGTTCTTCAAAAGGAGAGAAAGATGTTTTGAAGGGACATGAAACATTTTTGTCATATTTTCAAGCCATTTCTTCTGTTACATATCCCCCCACCCCAGTCAATATTACCCTTCCATATCTGTGGGAGGAGGGGCAGCTACCCTGTGACAACATTGGTGCAATGTGTGAGTAAGCATGCATTTGCTGAGTGCTTGCTAAGTGCAAAGCACTGTGGAGCAACCCAAAATGTGGACCTTGCCCTCAGGCAGCTTTCACTCTCACTCTAAATCAGGGGTCCTCAAACTTTTTAAACAGGGGGCCAGTTCACTGTCCCTCAGACCATTGGAGAGCACCCACTGTGGGTCTCGGATGAGTTGGCTGCTAAGCAGGACAGGCAGCGGCAGCAAAAACACCCGGCGGGCCAGATAAATGTCCTGGGCAGCATGTGGGCAGCATGTGGCCCGAGGGCCATAGTTTGAGGACACCTGCTCTAAATCATGAGAAAAGAGAGGCGTTTTCCTGAATGAGGGATATAGAGAGAAGGTCCTTAGAGGAGGTGCTTCCTGATGGTCCCCTAGGGACAGATAGGGCTTAAACAGGCCTCCTGGGCAGGGAAAAAGGGCGCAAGGGAGGCCAGATGCTGGGGGGCTCAGATGGGTGTGTCCATGGTGCTGGGCTGGGGGAGCCGGGGTCGAGGGCACAAACACAGGCTGAAGCAGCCCAGGGGAGGGGCAGCCCATGGGGCCTCCAAGGATGAGTAAACTCAGGCTGGGAGGAAGGGATCTGTGTAAAGAAAGACCGGGCTGTGCAGAGCATGCAGCCAGGAAATCACAAAGGGTGTTTAGGAAACAAAAACACGTTCTGTGGGATATTATTGGGGCCCCAGGGCAAACTCATTTGGAAAGTTCTGGATTGAAGAAGGTTAAACAGATTCCTTTTCTGCAGGTCAGGGAGCAAAAGCGGGCCTGGCTGAGGCAGGGTCTCTGGGGTGATGCAGGGGCTGAGTCCTGAGACCCTCTGAGTAGTGTGGCTCTCTCCAGCGACCTAACCCCGGAGCTAGCTGGGCCTAAAGGAGCCTGGTTTGCAGAGCCCCCAAGAGGCTGGTGATATCGCCTGGGGGTGACATGGGCCTCCTCACCCCAACTCCCCATGAGAACAGGATTGGAGGCCCCAGGGGCTGGAAGAAGGGGTCTTGAGCTTGGCGTGCCCTTTCTCAGGCTCTCTCCCACCCAGTACACCAAGCGAGAACAGACAGATGGTTCTGGCTCCAGCTAGCTCTGCCACCAACCTGCTGGGTGACCTGCAGTTCACTCCCCGTCTCTGGGCCTCGGTTACCTCGGTGTCAAGGTGAATGCTATCGTTCCTTCTAGCTCTGAACGCCCATCAGAACTCCTACTTGCCACTCAGATGCCACAGAGTAGAATCCCGGCTCCGGTCCTTGCTTAAGAAATTTTGGGGACTGCCTGTCATGTAGCTGACAGGTCAGCCTCATCTCTTCTCATCTCTCACGAGTCTTTCCCAAGGGTCCACCCTTTGCCAGGTGCAATCCTAAGAGCTGGCATTCTGTTGGCCTGGAGGTCCACCTGTGAGGCAGACACTGTTGTGACCCTCATTTTCCTGACCACCCCGTCACTGCCACCCTGTAAGCCTCCGGGCTCAGCGCTGGAGCCCAGGCCTGCCAGAGCAGGGACAGTGAGCGAGGAGGGCACAATATGACTTCTGTCTGCCCTGGGTGTGATTCCTGGTTTGGCCACCAACTAGCTGTGTCACATGGTGGAAATCGTCTCACCTTCCTGAATCTCCGTTCTCGCATCTGCGAAATAGCCCTGAGAGTACCGACCTCAAAGACTTGTTGGGAGGATGAAATGACATCCATGGATATCAAGCCTCTTAGTACAGTCAATATTAGTTTCTGCATTTTTTAAATTGAATTTTCCCCAAAATACCCTGCTTCTTTCCGTGCTTGCTTCCAGACGCTTACAATGAGTGATGCAGAAACAAATGGATAAACATATTTCCTGGATTCCCTGAACTCTGGTGTTAGAGGTGTATCTTTATATGGCCTGCATGATAATAATGACAACAAGCATTTATTGAGCATATAATATGCTCTAAGAACCTTTCTGAGTGTTTTATATACACAGCTATTAGGTGCCAGAGCCAGGATTTGAACCCATGCAGTCTGACTTGATGGCCCATGCTCTTAACCACTCTGCTATTTTGTTCAGAAGGCTCAATATGTGAACCTCTGTGTGTTATTAGACTGTGAGACTCCAGGGGTCACAAACCATGGCTTATCCAGGGCCTTGAGTGAGTTTCAACAAATTCATTCATTCATTCATTCACTTTCTCATTCACTCAACAAGTATCTCTCCATATCTTTGATATGTCAGGCATTGTTCTAGGAGCTGGGAATACAGCAATGAAGAGGGTGGAGAAGACCCCTGTTCCCATGGCAACTGCATTCTAGTGGAGATCCAGGCACTAAATGAGGACACAAATGCACAAGTAAGAAAAATAGCAGCCAGTGATTGGTGCCGAGTTAAAGTAGGATTACACAGCGTTTCAACTGACTGGGGCTGCTCATGATGGGTGATCAGGGATGGCCTCTCTAAGGAGGTGACACTTACCTAAGACCTGCGAGATAAGATGGAATCTGCCATCTGAAAATCAGGGGGAAGAGTGTCCAGACAGAGGGAGCAGCGAGTGCAAAGGCCCTGCGATGAGGACAAACTGGGCATGTGTGGGGCACAGAAAGGAGCCCGGGGTGGAGTGTCATTAGTGAAGGGAGACAGCAAGGCATCGCGCGGGTTTCATGAGCCAGAGGACATAGTTTTATTAATTTTTTTCAAGGTGCAATGGGAAGCCTTTGGAGAGTTTTGTTTGTTTGTTTTTGAGATAGAGTCTGGGCTAGAGTGCCATGGCATCAGCCTAGCTCACAGCAACCTCAAACTCCTGGGCTCAAGTGATCCTCGTGCCTCAGCCTCCCGAGTAGCTGGGACTACAGGTGCACACTAACATGCCTGGCTAATTCATTGGAGGGTTTTTAACAGGGAAAATGACATGATCTGAATTTTTAAAAATTAATAGGCTTTATTTTTAGAGTAGTTTTAGATTTACAGAAAAGTTGAGTGGAAAGTATAGAGTTCCCTCTCTCCTACTGTGCACATGTGCACATACACACGTACAATTTCCCCTATTATTAGCATCTTGCATTAGTGTGGTACATTTGTTCCAGTAGATGAACCAATACATTATTATAACTAAAGTCCATAGTTGGCATTAGGATTCACTTAGGGTGTTGAACATGAGTTTGGACTGATGTGTGCCACGTATCTATGGTTACAATACCATGCAGAATAGTCTCACTGTCCTAAAACCCCCTGTGCTCCACCTATTTCCCTCTCCCGCCAGTCCCCTGGCAACCACTGATCTTTTCACTGTCTCCATAGTTTTTGCCTTTTCCAAAATATCATATAGTTGGAATCCTACAGTATGTAGCCTTTTTGGACTGGCTTCTTTCACTTGATGTGATTTTTAAAAGATCGTGTTGGCTGTTTTGTAGAGAACAGATTGGAAGGGGACAAAAATAACAGCAGGACGGCCAGTTGGGAGGCAAAGCAGCGGCTCAGGGGCTTGGTGAAGAGGAGACTGGCGGGGAGGCGCGTGTGGACGCTGGAGGCAGCGTGGTGGCCGAGGTGGTGGGAGCTGCTGTTGAACTCAGGGGGGTCAGGGGTAGAAAGGACTGAAAATGATATCATGAGGGTGGACCAGGCCTGGAGAGAGGGGCGTTTTAAAGTTTTTGTAGATATTGCTGTGGTTTTCATTCACTTAAGTACTCTTGATTTCCTCTTAGAATTGAAGAAACAGGTCCGGAGAGATCTCCTGGTGTGCCCAGGGTCCCAGGGCAAAGCACCTGCACCCAGAGGCCACCGCAGCTGCCGCTCCAGTCCTGCTCGTGTCCTTGTTAAACATGTTCTCTTCTCCATGGTCGTTTTGTTGCATAATCCATAAAGCACTAACAGAAACAAAAGGCTTCCAGATTTATACTCTGCTGATTTCTGCCTGGAAAACCTTCCCCTTTGCCCTTCTTAGAACCTGCCTGCTTCTCACTGTACCAGTGGGGAGAAATCTGCTTGGAATCGAATATCAGTGAAACTGCTTGTAACTTACCCCGACCCCTGCGTTGGTTCAGCTTATTTTGGTCTCAAGTCACTACCATAAGCCAAAACAAAGTTAATAGCTGGTGATGGATTTCTTGGGAGGCCAGCGAGGCACCTCACAGACTGGAGGAAGAGGAGCTGAATAAATAGTCCTTATGAAGGACAGATCCAGGATGTCCCCAGGGACCGCCGCAGTAGAAGCCACTGCCTTCAGGAGCGGTTACCCCAGAGGCTGCATCACTCCACTCCATTCAAGCTCCTGGAGGCCCTGGATGGTCCCAGCTTGGGTCAGAAGTGTCCCTTGTCCTGCTGAGATCAATCAGATCTTGGGCGAGAGCACAGTGCCATGTGGTACAAGGTGGGCTGGGTTTGTTCCCGGGAAGATCTTTATGGGAGATAGAGCTGCTAATGCCCCTCCAGGCAGTGCTGATCATGCTGCCCCCAGTCACCCTGGAGCACAATCACAGCACTTCTCAGACTGCCCTGTAATTATTTCTGGATGTGCATGTCCCTTGCACTGGGCAGGGGCTCTGCAAGGATTGTGGCCTCACCCTGCTTAGTCTGGCACGCTGCAGCCGAGGCGCCCTACTGCTGTCCGCCTTTCTTCTACATTAATAGGGACCTGTTTTTAGCTAGGCGATGGCCCGCCGAAGTACTGACATGTTCTAGGCTACCTTGCAGCTAGAAGTGGCCAAGTGACAAAGTTCTGACTGATGCATAAGAATGGAAGTGATGTGAGCAACTTCAGTGAGACCTTTCCCAGGAAGGGACAGTGCTCCCAGGAAGGGACATGCCGTCCCCTTCCCATGCTCACCCAGCTGGCTGGAATGTGGCTGCGGTGGTGTGCCCGCTAGGACCACGTGGAAAAGGGAAACTCCTAGGTATGGCAGAGCCACCAGATAGAGCCACAGCCCTGACACCCTGACGCTGCCACATCCGCTTGAACTGCTTGCCCCCTGAATATTCTGAGAGGCGATAAAACCTCTTTTCTCTTTGTGTCTCTGCAGCCTAATATAATCCACACTAGTAATGAAGCCCAACAGGGTGACTGACACTTAGTAAGTACTCAGTAAATTATGGCTGAATTATTAAATCAATTACATAAAGAGAAACCCTCAATTCCAGCACTCAGCACATCGTCTGTTTGCATATTCTCCCAGCAATTCTCTATACACAGTTGATATTTTAATAGAGGTATAATTAAAGCAGAAATAGAATTTTATATCCAGCATTTTTCCTGTAATCATAATTACATAAACATTTTCCACGTTGAGACATATTATCACTGTTTTAAATGAATGTATAATTTTCCACCGGAGATCAACCACAATTTATGTAACCACTCCCTTATTGTTTGATATTCACATTTTCCCCAATTTTTCATAATTACAGAGAATGCTGCACAAAAGTTGCTTATGACTCTAGTTTTTTGCCTCTTCCTTTTGACAAGTCCCTTGAGAATGGGATTGTTGCCTTTTCTAATATCTTAGCTCACTCTCTCCCTTCAGCTACCACTCCAAAGTTTTGTAATTTCCAATTAAACCCCGAACAATGGCCATGATGAGAATGATAACTAAGTGGCAACAGCTGCCCGTTACTGACCTCTGACTGGGTAACCACCATGCTGGGCACTCTTCATGCATCTGCACGGCTGCACATATTTTATCATGCTCACACACACTTGCTACATGCCAGGCATGGGGAATAGCAGCGAAAAGTGCAAAATCTAGAATCAGACTAGTTCAGATCTCAGTAAACGTGCTTTTTCACCGTGACACTTTGAGTAAATTACTCAATCTCTCTGCCCCTCCATTTCCTCACCTATAAACTGGGGATAATAACACTTTCTTCGTAGGGTTGCTGGGAGGATTAAATAGCAACAATAGCTGGCATTTCTTAAGCACTTTCTAGGTGCCAGGCGCTGTGCTAAATAAAGGCTATGGTTAATCACCTTACTTCTTCCTTGCCAGGGCACAGGAGGTAAGTGTTTACACCCTCATTTTGCAGACAAGGCACCTGAAACTCAGAGACAAAGACACACCTGCCCAACCTGCATGGCACTGAGCAATTATCCCATGGGTCAGATTGACCTCAGTGCCCAGGGCTCCTTCCAAAAGCATCCTTCTCTTTACTGTGCTGGTCAAGCCAAATCCACAGCCTCAAAAGCTGAACTCCTCCAGCATAATCTCCCCTCCACCCCCACTCCCAGCCCACAGTGTGCAGCCTTCTTTCCAGGCATGCCCAGCAATTCTCTGTCCTCCCCGCAGTCACCACTACACTGTGGAATGGCCCAGAAGCTCAGTTGGGAACAATAAGCATTTATCAAGCACTTCGTCTGGGCCGGACCCTGTGCTTGGTGCTGTACGTCATTATCTCATTTAATCTTCGAGCAGTCCAGGAACATAAGCACTATTATCCCTGGGCACAGGTGAGGAAACACAGGCCCAGAATGGTAGAACAAACTGCCCACTGTTGTAAGGCTACTGTATTCAGGAGCTGAGACTCCCAGATGGGCTAGAAGTGCAAGTCTAGTGTCTCGCCATCCTTGCCCACAGCTGGGATGGTGGTTCTCAGGGGACGGGAAGGTCGTGCTATCATGGTTCCAGATTGCACCGCCCCTCACCTGAGGGCAGCCATGCAGAGGGCACTAGCATAGTGCCCACTAGGGCCTCCCCAGGCCCAAGGCCCACAGCAGGGCTGGGATCCAAGACAGAGCTTTTGGATGAGCTTTCTGTGCACCCCTGAAATAGCCCAGCTCAGCTCCCAGCTCCTGCTCTGCAACTGCAGGCGGATCCCAGAATAGCTCCTTCCTACTGCAAGGTGACCTAGTTAGCAGGTTCCTCTTGTCATGTGAGGTTGGCTGAGCAAGACATTCACCTGCCTCTCTCTACCCAGAGAAAGCCTGATCCAACAGTTTCCTCTCCTCCCTGCCCCAGTGCCGTTCCTGATTCTCCAACTATTCACCCGTTCTAGAAGTCCAGGGCATGGATAATAATACCCTGAGCATGGTGCTCCAGGGCCTCAAGACACGTTCACGGGCAGCATTGCGCTTCCTTCTCATGGCAGGTTGGGGAGAGTGAGCTCACTGCCATCCCATTTCACAGCTGAGAAAATGAAGGCAGAGAGAGGGTAAGCAGTGTGAGCAAGGATGCACAGCTGGGAGGGGACAGAGCTCCTGGGCCCAGATTGCTGACATCAAGACCAGCATCTTCGAAGTGTCCTGGGCTTCCCGGGCTGCAACGCTCCTCTCCGAAGAGCCCCAGGAATAAGTCCTCACCTACCCGCTGCCTGTGACCTGTCTCCTGGTTGTAGAACTAGGCTGCAGAGGTTCAGATCAAGGACTTAAAGGTCCACCAGCCTCAGCTTGGAGCTGGGGGTTGAGTTTCAGCATTTATTAGCTTTGTGACCTCAGGCAAGTTGCTTTGCCTGAGACTCAGTTTCTGTATCTGTAAAATACGAGTAATAATCCAAGCTGCATCCTAGGGTTGTTATGCGGATTTAAAGAGGTAGTATATAGAAAGTACCTGGCAGATTCCTTCCATGTGCAGGTCTTCAGTAAAATAGCTAGCGTTGTGTTTATGATTGTCATTGACATCCCAAACTTAACCAAGAAAGGAAAAGTTTAAGATGGGCTGGTGCCAGGGAAGAGTCTCTGTAGCAAAGGCCTTTAAGACTCTTCGCATCACAGCACGTGCCTGGGAGAAATAGCTGTGTTTACAATAACACCACTCTACAGGATGGCAACTTTTTCTGAACACTGGGCTGTAGTTTCATGGGATGGCTGGTGGCTCCCTGTGGGAACTCATTGCAGGAGAGGAGAAGTGTGAGGACATAGGGAAGGGCAGAGTTCCTGCCCCAATGGTCCCTGAGAGCAGAGGGTCATGCGGAAGAGAATATGGGGAAAGAGATTTGGGGTGGGCCTGGGGCTCCTGAACACCTAGATCAAGTTACCTAAAGGCAGAAGTGGCTGACGCGTGTAAGAAGGAAGGTAAGTGACTCAGGTGCCACTGTCCATCCAAATCCTGCCTCCACCACTCCTTATTCGTAAAGCCATAGAGGAGTTGCTTAAATTCTCTAAGCCTCCGTTCACCTGTCTCTAAAAATTGAGCATGATATGAACCTCCTGGGCAGGTGGTGAGACTCGGAGGAGTCACCTCGTGTAACAGCGGCACAGTGATGGGACTCGGGTGGGAGATGAGTCATGTCTGAGAATCTGAAATTGAACAGTCTGAGCAATTAAGCCCCAAGAGCAGACGTAGCACCTCAGGAATTCAGAGGGGGAGAGATGACTGTGGTCTGGAGCAATCAAGGACAGCTGCAGAATGGTGGCATGACTGGCGTTGGGTCCTGAAACCCTGGCGTGGCGGGGATCGCTGGAGAGGCCCGGGTATTGGCATCAGGCAGGAGCCCAGTGGGACATGGCCCAGGAGCAGGAAGGGGCACAGCGCACTGGCAGGACAGCAGGTCCCCGTCACACCCTGCAGAAAATATAAACCCTTCACCACAGCCCCTCCTCTGGGACCACAATTCCCTTCCTGTCATTGTGCCCACGCCACCTGGGTGGCCACCTTTGTTCCCCCACACATGTTCCCCGACATTTCCCCCTCCCTTGACTCGTATGACTTTCTTCAGAGCACTCAACACACTCTTTGCTCCTTTACCATTTACTCATTTGCGTACACGTTTCCTGTCTGCGAGGTCCTTGAGGGAGGGGTCCTGCCTCGTCCACTGGAGCACCTCCAGGTCCTAGAGCAATGTTGGCACATAGTATAAGCTCAAGAAATAGGGTTAAAGTGGGTGGGAAGGCCAGGCCAGAGAAGGAGAGGTCACACAGGAGGCTGCTGGGTAGGCTGGGGAGGCTGAGGAATATAGGTGGCTTCTCAGAACCAGCAGAACTTTGACTGACCAGGTGTGGGCTGGTCAAGGTCCAGGCCTGGGTGGCTGAGAAGGGGGTGGCTCAGTTGGCAGAAGTCAGTTGATTTGTTCCTCAGGCCTCGGGTCCTTGTTGGGCACAAGGACACAGCCTCAGTATGCTGGGCTCCCGTTCTGGTGGGGCGCGTGGGGCAGTGGCCATTCACGCAGGCCATTTAAACACTGAGAGCTGTGGGGCTGGGCTTCCCATGAGTCATGGGGGGTGGCCAGGCACAAGGGTGCCCAAGCTTGGGAAGCCGCAGCGGGGAGAAGAGAAGGGGGTGGGAGTGGAGGTCTCCTCCAGGAGCTGGGCAGGGGCTCTGTCCCGCGCTTCCTTCCCCCTTGGGCCCCTAGGGAAGGAGCCGTGGCCAGCCGCTTCCTACCTGAACGCCTCTCCTGCCGGCAAGGACACGGAGAGCAGGAGGGTGACATGCTCAACAAAGGGGCATTCTTCTAGCCTCGGTGGGGAATCAATAGGGGTTTGTTTGCCCTGCTCCCTGGGGAGCAGCCAGGCATACTGTTGATGGGACCTGGGCAGCAGGGTGGGAACACCGAGTCCCAGGCGGTGCCAGCCTGGAGCATTGTTTTGGCCCCAGGGTGGCCACACCCATGGGCTTGGAGCACCCAAGCCCACAGGTGGAAGCAACTTGGGGAGGAACTGGGCTGCCCTCTTGGTCTCTCTGCTGCAAGGGCCTTCCCCGCTAGCTCTGCCCATGACCAGAGGAGACAGTCCCCAAATCTGCCCCTGCCTAAGGAGTGGCATGCCACAGAGGGCCAGCCTGGCATTGGTTTAAAAGGGCAGTGGGGGCGAGGGGTGAGTCAGGCAGGGCCACTGGGGCTCAGGGGTGTTGACTTGCCCACAGTTTGCCACAGAGCCTGACTTACCTAGAGCAGCAGCCTGGCTTCCTGGAAACAGCATCGATTGGATCAGGAATAGCGGACCGGCGGGCCTAAGTCTGGGCTCTGCAACCTCTCCAGCCTAGGATTCCTCGTATGAAAGATGGAAATAGCTATATCCTCGTCCCGGGTAGGAACTGGGTGGGTCCAAAGAGGCTTTGTGTGCAAAATGCTTTGGAAACTATAGAGTATCTGCATGCATTAGGGATGTTGGAAGGACGGTCTCCATGGGAGGGTGCCACAGAAAGGGTGAGACTCAGCAGACGTCCTCAAACTACAGCCCGAGGGCCACATGCCGGTGTTTTTGCCCGTTTGTTTTTTACTTCAAAATAAGATATGTGCAGTGTGCATAGAAATTTGTTCATAGTTTTTTTTAAACTATAGTCCGGCCCTCCAACGGTCTGAGGGACAGTGAACTGGCCCCTGTTTAAAAAATTCGAGGACCCCGGCAAAAGAGCCTCGTCCAAGGCGGCAGGGCTCACACAGGCGGATGTGACCCTCACTGACAGCGCAGTGCTCCGGGAAAGGATTCCACCGTTAACGTGCCCAGCGATCCCGGCCTCCTCGGACCGCTCCTCCAGCCTTGTCTTCTCTCTTTGTTCCATTGGCCCATGCCATCACCCACCCACTCAACTGTCCTGCCCCTGCCCTCCCTGGGCTCCCAGGCCACTGTGAACACAGCAGTCCCCACCAGCCCACCACCCTCCCGCCACTGCGCTCACGTTCTTTGCCTTCCCCCAGCTCCCAGGGGTGAAGCAGCTGAGCTCCCACAAAGTCCAGCCCTCCCATGGGGACTTCCAGGCCCACCCTCTCACCTGCGCAGGGACATCCCTCCAGCAAATCCCCCTCGCTGGGGAGTCATCTAATTTCCCCCTTGCTTGGGTCATTCTCAAAAACACACACGCTATGATTTCTCTCCCATTAAAAACAGAAACAAACAGAAAACCACTCTTTGTCCCACTTCTTTACGCAGTCCGGCTGTGCAGGTTCTCCTGCCCTTGGCTGAGAGATTCAGATGCAGGCTGGTCTGTTCTCACTCCAGTGCTCCCCACCATTTCCCAGCCCCTGCGCTCTGACTCTGCCTCCACAAGTGCAGTCTCAGACCGCTGCTTTGCCAAGTCCACCAGTGAGTTCTCAGTCCCGCCTCTTCCCCTGTCCACTGCTTCCGCCCACTCCGTGTCCTGTCTGGTTGGTGGGGAGCAATCCACAATCTCCTTTGTGAAGGACTCTGAATGGTCCGTCCAGGCCAGGGGCTACCTCTGTACCAACCATTATGCCAGAGAAAAGGAGAATCATTAGACTAGATGTGGCAAAGAAGTCCCACTGCTAATCATGCTACTCAAGAAGGGGCTATTGCAACCAGGAAGATGCCTCGTTGGTGTCCACGGCCACTGCAGTGGGCCTGGAAGAGCAGAGCGGGCCCTGGCCCAGGACTTGGGAGGTGGCGGTAGAAATCGGGAGGAGTGGGTGGGTTCCAAAAATATCTGGGGGCCGGGCACAGTGGCTCACGCCTGTAATCCTAGCACTCTGGGAGGCCAAGACAGGCAGATCGTTAGAGACCAGCCTGAGCAAGAGTGAGACTCCATCTCTACCAAAAACAGAAAAAATTAGCCAGGCATGGTGGCGCATGTCTGTAGTCCCAGCTACTCGGGAGGCTGAGGCAGAAGAATCGCTTAGCCCAGGAGTTTGAGGTTGCTGTGAGCTAGGCTGAAACCACAGTGCTCTAACTGGGGCAACAGAGTAAGATTCTGTCTAAAAAAAAAAAAAAAAAGCAAAAATATCTGGAAAGTGGACATCACAGGACTGAGGATTAGAGTCACAGATCTTACCTGACCAGAACGGTGGAGGGGAGGAGAGGACCCAGGAGGAGTCACTGGACAGCTTTGGTCCCCAGAGCAGCAGCATGGTGCACAGGCATGTGCACTGGCCTAGGGGCAAACCCCTGGGTTCTCATCTGCTAGTCATTCAGGGGAACTTGATACCAATCACCTGGTCTCTAGAGGCCTCGACTTTGTTTCCCAGGATAAGGAACTCTACCACTGCCCTCCCACAGTTGGGGGAGGGATGGCTGGAATGGGAGGCCTTGCAACGATGGCAGTGGTTGTCACTCTTCCTGACAAAGTGATGACTTTCTCTGATGCCCATGGAGAACTGCCCAGGAAGGCAGGGGGCTTGATGTTGGTGTAAGATCGGTGGGATGCCCTTCCCACCCCCAACCGCCTCCTCCATGTCTTCCTAAAGCTCCTGACTAGAAATCAGTGTTCTTCCTCGTCCCATGAGCAGAGCCCCTGGCGAAGAATCACGCGCATTGCTCATGGTAAAAGGCAGATTTCGTGGCCTTGACCCAAATCTCAGGGCATGTCCCTGGAACCTGCCATCTGGGGCCCACTGAGGCTGAGGACCACTGCCACAAGGCTGTTCCCACTGCAGTCAGAGACAGCGGGGAATGCATAAGGCTACACATTCAGGTGTAGATGACTGCTGGCTGATCCTTTACCCAGACAGCATCGTGTTGGGGGTGGTGGGGGCAGAGGGAAAGGGGACAGGATCTGAGTAAACTAAGGAAAAAAAATGAATCCGGAAGGGAAGAAAGAGGGAGGAAAGGTGGTGACACCCAAAGGCTAGTTTACCTTCTAACAGTTTTGTGGAAGGCTAGTGGTCATAAGGACTCAGCCAGGAGTTTAGTTGTTTATACTTCCTTGGTGCCTCTAGGTCCATCAACATATCTGATCCTCACTGCAACCGTGAGAAGTAGGGAGGAAAGGGATTATTGTTCCCATTTGACAAGTGAGGAAACTGAGTCTGAGAAGCAAGCAAGCTGGACTGCCTGAGAACATTCACTCATCAAACGCTGTGTACACCTAGCGGGGCACCAGTCCTGGGACACAGGACTGAGCGAAGTCAGCTTGACCCAGGTCACAGACCCAAACCAGGAGCCCACCCCACTGAAGCGCCTTTCTTCCTTCAAATTCTAGAGACTGTATGTTTGATGATTTGAGGGGGAAAGGGACATGTTTACTAATGTCCCTAAAAAGGGGGTAGAAAAAAATCCCCATGAGACAGAAACATTATTTCTTTACTTCTCCCACAGGCAAAACCAGCACAAGTAGCTGCGAAGGCTCCTAAACAGGCTCTTGGGCTTGGAGGGAGCGCGACGGGCTGGCGGTGAGAAGAGAGGTGGCCCTGCATTGCTGTGCCCAGGGGAGGAGGGGCAGTGGAAGATTCGCGCAAGGGAGCCGGGCAAAGGCAGCCTGAGGGGCAAGAGGGGATGGGGGCTGGCAGCCAGGAAGGAAATTTGGGGGCAGGAAGAGAAAACAGAGCCATCTAATCAGCACTTCTGTTCAGATTTGCTCGGGGTGTGCAGGGTAGTCTCCCGTCGTCCGATGAAATCGTCGGTAAGTTGGCATTACCTCCTGATGCTTCACGGCCCTGGATAGGGTCTGGAGGCTTGGATGAAGTGCTGGACGGCCCTCCTTTAGGGTGAACACAAGTAGCCAGCAGAGGCTGCTCCTGGGGCTCTCAAAATGGGTTTCCATGTCCAGATCATTTAAAAATGGTTGAGGATAAAGCAGAAACAGAAAGACCTTTTGTCTCGAAACACAATCAATAATGAAAGTCCCGTTGTGTCACATGAGCGATTGTCAAATGCGATACTGCTTTTCCATAAGACTGGAGCTTTCTGGTGGCAGGTTATTTTTCCTTCTGGTTCTGTTTTTCCTGGCTCCCGTGTCATCAGTAGAAGTGCCTCTGTCTGTTCCTTCTGCTAACTCAGAGGACCGGCCCAGCCTGGGCCCTTCCAACTGCCCAGCGCTCCACTCGCTGCATACAAAGGGGCTTTGTGGGTTCCTGGTAAATTAAGCACGGATGGGTGATGGGGACGAGAAAAACCTGGTGATCTAGGGTGCTGACTCTTGCCAAGTCCCCATCCCAGATGTCACCATCCCCTAGAGGGGTGATGTGGCAGGAGGGCATTGTTGTACTTCTGTGCTGGAAAAGAACTCTCAAGGTGCTTTAAATGTTTTTATCCAAATTGAATTTTTTTTTTTTTGAGACAGAGTCTCGCTTTGTTGCCCAGGCTAGAGTGAGTGCCGTGGCATCAGCCTAGCTCACAGCAACCTCAAACTCCTGGGCTCAAGTGATCCAGCTGCCTCAGCCTCCCCAGTAGCTGGGACTACAGGCATGAGCCACCATGCCCGGCTAATTTTTTCTATATGTATTAGTTGGCCAATTAATTTCTTTCTATTTATAGTAGAGACGGTGTCTGGCTCTTGCTCAGTGGGGTCAGGATTGCTCCTGACCTCGAGCAATCCACCCACCTCAGACTCCCAGAGTGCTAGGATTACAGGCGTGAGCCACCGCGCCCAGCCTATCCAAATTGAATTTAAAGTGTCTTGAGCACGTCTGGCTAGATTAGTACAACGTCCAGGATCACCCTTTGTGGGCAGTGCCTTCCCTTCGCCAACACTCCAATACTTTGGGTCATTCAGGAACAGCCACAGCTTCTAAAAGCCGGAAGAAGTGCACCTGCTTGGCTTTAACTCCCAAGATGGGGAAAGAGTCTGAAAGCCCATCAGTCAGTTATCTGATGCCAACCACACTGCCATGTGGCTCCACCCTCCAATGCGGCACTCCACTCTCTAGCAGACTCTCGGGAATCACCCCGAGCACCACGCTGCTGGGTCCTGGTCACCTCTCAGTGTGTGTCTTTTAGTGTCCCAGGTCATGCTAGGTAGAAGTAAGCCTCTTTTGTTCTCAACCTGAAAAGTTCAGGCAACTCCTTTTATTTATTTATTTATTTTTTTTGAGACAGAGTCTCACTTCTGTTGCCTAGGCTAGAGTGCCGTGGCGTCAGCCTAGCTCACAGTGACCTCAAACTCCTGGGCTCAAGCGATCCTCCTGCCTCCTGAGTAACTGGCACTACAGGCATGTGCCACCATGCCCAGCTAACTTTTTATATCTATTTTTTTAGTTGTCCAGCTAATTTCTTTCTTTTTTTTTTTTAGTGAAGACGGGGTCTCGCTCTTGTTCAGGCTGGTCTCAAACTCCTGAGCTCAAATGATCCGCCCGCATCGGCCTCCCAGAGTGCTAGGATTACAGGCATGAGCCACCGCACCCTGCCAGGCAATTCCTTTTAAACAATAGATCTTGAATTGTGTCTAAACAGGGCCCAGAACTTAGAAACTGGTAGGCAACTGGTAATTCTCAGATGGGGACCCTGAGACAGTATTGTGGGGGGAAGTATTGTCCAATGACCGTTTCTGAACAGTCATACCCTGCCAGCCACATATCTTAAAATATTAGTGTTTGTTTCTTTTGACTTGCCTTCCTCTTTCGATAAAGTTATAAAAATAACTATCCAACTCTGCTGATGTCAGAAATGTTTTATTAAATAAAGTAGGCAAAGGTCCCTGTTAAGTCCATAGCAGGAGCTCCCAATCTGCAGGCTGTAGACTTCTGGAAGGCTTTAGAGTTACTAAAGGGATTAGCGGGCTCTCATGTGTACTGCGTATGTTTATTATAGAGATATTAACGTCAGGCTGCCTGGGTTTGAATTTCAGCTCCCGTGATGTTCTAGTTGTGTGATCTTAAATGAGTTACTTGAATTCTTAGCGCCTCAATGTCGTTTTCTGCAGAGTGAGGGTGACACTAAAGCCAACTAACTCGTAGAATCAATGTGAGCATTAAAATAAGTAACATATGTAACTGCAGCCAGTCTGTGTCCTTCCAGGCAATTCTGGACAATTACAAATGATAATTTTTTTAATGGGATCGAACTAAAAAAAATTATAATTAATGTATGTAAAGCGTTTATCTCTGTGCCCAACATAGTAACTGGCCGATAAATATTTGCCATTATTATTATTAATAGCATTACCATTTGTCAAATACCTATTCTTTTCCAGACACTGTGCCAAAAACTTCACATCTATGTCTTAAATCCTCACAAGATCCCTATTTTATATAAAGTGAGCTTAAGTGACTTGCCCCATGCTAGACTGTTGTTCTAGAACTTATATTCAATACTGGTTTTCAGAACCAGCTCTTTCTGGCTCTAAAGGTTGCTTTCTCTGAACAGAATCAAACTGTACCAGAACCAAATTGTATACTGGTTATTTACTATGTCTTGTGTATATACTCAAGACTTGGACTATTCAAAGACTATTCAAAGTATTCAAAGTGCTTATCAACCATCCCAGCACAGTGGTGACCGTCAAAACTGAAAGCCGGCCCTGGCCCTAAGCTGGAGGTGAGAGGTGAGAAGATGTCCTGCCCTGTGCCAGGAATTGCTGGGTTAGTTACTGGAGAGTGGCGAATAAGCACAATTGTTCCAAAGCCCATTTCTAAAGCCTGTGTTCTCAATTTACTGATAACAGGCAGTATTTTCTGTTTCTTGCTCATCTAATAATAATTATGCTAGCCATTGTCTTTTCTCATAAAATGTCTCTTCCAGGGGTGAATCTCTAGATTGGCCTGCTAGAGACCTTTTCCCCAGCAGCAAGATTGTAATAAAACTTTGATATGAACTCACAACTGAAATGTTTAGAAAAGCTGGTGTGTGTGTGTGTGTGTGTGTGTGTGTTGTTTAAATGTGGAGAGCCGGGGTGAGGTTTCTCAAGACTTGGGAAGGAGTAGGACTTGGAGCGGGCTATGGGCAGCAGAGTTTCAATAATTCAGAGCCAACATAGCCACCGTGGTGGGTCTCAGCTCTGAATCAGCCCTGAACATGATAGATTTTAAATTCATCTAGACCATGTAGATTTTTTGTAGTCAGTCCGATACAAAAACTGATTTCACAATACCTTATTAACATTGTGTATTTTCTCAAACAACGAATAAGGTGGTATTTTTTTTTGTTAAAAAGTATTCTATAGCACATTAATAATTGCTGCAGGCAAGATCCACTGATAAATGCTGAAAGAGTGGGTGAAGTGTTAAGGAGAAATATAATATTTGTATAGCCTCAAAGTGTTTTCTTCAAAATATTAATTACTGTAGTGATTTTAACAGATGTCCACAAATTCTTTGATATTCCTCCTCTGGGAAGTGGAGCTTAATTCTCTTCCCCTTGAGTGTGGGTGGAACATACTGACTTGCTTCTAGAGTGTGGAGAGAGGGAAAGTGGCAACTTTACAATGGAGAGAACTGGCAGACATCACCTTACCCAAGTGATTAAAGTTAACACCACCGGTTCCTAGTCATGTCCATATTATATATACCCAGATGTGATTCAAGGAGACGGGCAGTTCACCTCTGTGGTATTCTCTCCAGTCTAATCATGAGAGACACCAGACAAAGCCTCAGAGACATTCTACACAATACCTAACCAGTACTTTTCAAAAGTGCCACGGTCATGAAAAAACAAGACTGAGACATTGTCATAGATCGGAAGAGAGCAAGGAGACATGATGACTACGTACAACATGATATCCAAGATGGAACCCTGAAACAGGAAAATGACATTAATGAAAAAACTGGTGAAATCCAAAGTCTGTAGTGTATAGCGTTGTGCCAATGTCACTGCCTCAGTTTGACTGATGTGCCATAGCTGTGTGACATTAAGGGAAGATGGGTGACGGACAGATGGGAAATCTCTGTTCCATCTTTACAACTGCTCTATAAATCTAAAATTATTTCAAAATAATAAGTTCAAAATACAAGAATAATAAAATCACAAAAAACTTCAAATTTCTCAATTAAACCAAGAAGCAAGGAAATAAACAAAAGTGTTCTCGCAAAGGTTGGGAACTGCAGTTTAGACAACACCCAAGTAGCTGGATGAAAGAAACCAACAGCAACAATGTAACAAAAAGCACTAGGTCGCATAGACGTGTCCAAGGATCCGGGTGGATGCATACAGTCCAGGGCAATGGATTTCCTCTTCTGGGCTGGCATTATTCGCATTCAGAGCTATGACCAGGGGTTGGGGGGCAGCATGAACAAGACCAAAGCTTGAAGTTTTTCAGCAGGGTTGGATGGGAAGAGAGACAGCAAGCCCATGTGTTCCAGCCTGGAGGGAAACTGCATATTATCATGTTAATAAAATAACTAACACATGGAAAGTGCTTAGCCCTGTGCCTGACATAGTGACCAGTCGATAAAGGTTATTTATTGTTATTAGTAGTGATAGTACCATTATTTATCAAATACCTATTGTTTTCCAGGCACTGCACCCAAAACTTCACATCTATTATCTCAAATCCTCACAACATGCCCATTTTATATAAAATGAGCTTAGGTGACTCGCCCAACGTTAAACTGTTCCAGAATTTGTGTTCACTACTGGTTTGCATAGCTCCCTCTTAGGCCTCCCGAAAGGTAAAAGGCTAGAACGGACTCCAGAAAAGTGGTGTCGCATGGTGGGGAACAGCTCAGACCTTGACGTCAAAGAGACCATCACACCTCCTTCACAGGGCTGGTGGGACGACCAACGTGATGATGGCCATGGCACTTAGCGTGTGCCAAGCATGTAGTTAGTACTCAGTCTATGTTAGAGCAGGGGATGATTTGGAGTCTTTTAATGGAGGGTTTTCTTTTTCACCAACATTTTGTTGTTGTTGTTGTTGTTGCTGCTGCTGCTGTTTAATGGCCCTTCACCCATTGTCTAAGGGAGCAGTGGAGCATAGCCTGAGAGAAAGATGTCATTGTTCAGCACTGAATGTCAGACTCTAAAGAAAGTCCAGGCCGGGCTCACGCCTGTAATCCTAGCTCTCTGGGAGGCCGAGGTGGGCGGATCGTTTGAGCTCAGGAGTTCAAAACCAACCTGAGCAAGAGTGAGACTCCATCTCTACTATAAATAGAAAGAAATTAATTGGGCGACTAATATATATAGAAAAATTAGCCGGGCATGGTGGCGCATGCCTGTAGTCCCAGCTACTCAGGAGGCTGAGGCAGGAGGATTGCTTGAGCCCAGGAGTTTGAGGTCGCTATGAGCTAGGCTGACACCACGGCACTCACTCTAGCCTGGGCAACAAAGTGAGACTCTGTCTCAAAATAAATAAATAAATAAAATAAAGAAAGTCCAAAGCAAAATGTCTTAAAGCTCCAAGCATTCAGAGCCAGGCATGGTGGCATGCCCCTATATTCCCAGCTGCTTGGGAGGCTGAGGCGGGAGGATCACTTGAGCGCAGGAGTTCAAGGCTGCAGTGAGCTATGATGACGTCAGTGCACTCCAGCCTGGGCTACAGGGTGAAATCCCAACTCTCAAACGAAAAACAAACAAAAAGAAAACATGAAAAAGAAAAAGAATAAAAGATCCAAGCATTCAACTACAAGAGTCAAGGTATACAGGAGAAGAAAATAATTTTCAGAATTTCAAAATCTTCTCTTTAAAGATCAAGAAATGGGCTGGGCGCCGTGGTGCATGCCTATAATCCTAGCACTTTGGGAGGCTGAGGCAGGTGGATCGCTCAAGGTCAGGAGCCTGAGCAAGAGCGAGACCCCATCTCTACTAAAAATAGAAAGAAATTAGCTGGACCACTAAAAATATATAGAAAAAATTAGCCGGGCATGGTAACTCATGCCTGTAGTCCCAGCTACTCGGGAGGCTGAGGCAGGAGGATCGCCTGAGCCCAGGAGTTTGAGGTTGCTGTGAGCTAGGCTGACGCCATGGCACTCTAGCCCGGGGAACAGAAGGGAGACTCTGTCTAAATAAATAAATATCAAGAAATGAAAGTCGGATGACCTAGAGAGTAAAAGTTTTTACTGAAGTCATAGGGTTGGTGATGTCTCATGTCAGATAAGGAACTCCTCCTGGATGGGCTGAGAAACTGAGAGAAAATAGAGCAAGCGACTGGGTTTGGAGTCTGGGCCCTGCCCAGGGTGCATACCCACGGGACGCTGAAAGATGACCCCGGAGTTCTAGAAAAGACACTACCTCACAGAGGTCCAGGAGGTGGAATGGCCGTGAGGCCTATTTAGGAAGAGAGAACCACACATTCTCTGCCCTGGCCCCACCCCACTTCCCGGCCCTCTCCCTGCGCCAGTTGTTAACCCGTCAGCTCCCAGCAACAGACCCACCCCTCTGTGTTCCTTCTGGTGACGCTAGGCTGGAGCTCTGCCCACCCCTTGTGTTTTGCCGGCTGTCTCCAGGGTAGGCCCTGCCCATAGGGGGTGCTGGAGAGTGCGAGCAGTCCCAGGAGGAAGGATGTGAACTTTCAGCTTGCTGTGCCCTCCCGTCAGCATCGCCTCAGCAGCCACCCTCCACCCTGGCAGTGGCAGTTGGTCCCCGCAGCACCTGGTTCCAGTTTCCGGGTTTCCCCTCATTCCCAGAACCAGCCTGGTCGTGGCCCCTCGGGTGCACCAGCACCAGCCACATGCTGCCGACTTCTTCCTCTGTTCTCCCTCCCTCGGGCTGGTGTCTGTGTCCTGCAGTTACCGCCTCTGCTGTCTCCCTGTTTGCTCTGGCAGTTGTCAAACCCTGTTTACCCAATTCCTTATATTAAATTCTCTGTCTTAAAACAACCAGCCTGCTTTCTGTTTTCCTGATGGGACTGACTCTTACGAGTGTCTGCTTCCCGGGAGGCCTCTGTGGGTCACGGTTAAGCAACAGAAGTTTCCAGTGGGGCATATTTGAGCCCTGATAACACATCGATTGCAAGAGCCTTGGGTCAGGATGAGGAGGACTCAGAGTGCACGGCCTTGACAACAGACACGGTGACCGTAGACTTCAGGAGTGACGTATGTGTGGGCCCAAAGCCAGTTACACCAGCAGAGAAGCCATGGGGAGAGCTGACAGCAAAGACCAAAGAGTGCCGGGGCCACCAGGGCCAGCAAGGCCAGAGTGCGGGCCCAAGGCCATTGATGTGTGATAAGGCTTCTCTGCTACACCAAGAAAAACAAGCTACCCTAAGAGCAAATTCAGATCCTGAACTATTTTTCCAAAAAAGAGTAAATTTTTAAAATTTAAACTTTAAAATTTTAATATAATTTCAGATTTACAGAAAAGTTGCAAGAATACAAAGAATTCCAAGATGCCTTTCATCTAAATTTCCCTGAATGTTAACATTTTACTACATTTGCTTTATTCTTCTATGTGTATTTGCACATGTGGGTGTATATTTTTTCCTCAAATATTTAAAAGTTGTCAACATAATGCCCCTTTACCTGTAAATGCTTTAATGTATATTTCCTAAAAATAAGGACATAACCCTATATAACCACAATACAGTTATCAAAATTGGAGAATTAATATTATAGAATATTATTATCTGATCTATAGACTTATTTCAGATTTTACCAATTGTCCCAAATGGCCTTTATTTATTTATTTATTTATTTTTGAGACAGTGTCTCACTCCATCACCCAGGCTAGAGTGTAGTGGCTCCTCAAACTCCTGGACTCAAAAGATCCTTCCTTCTCGGCCTCCCTAGTAGCTGTGACTACAGGCATGTGCCACCATGCCTAATTTTTCTACTTTTTGTAAAGACGGGGTCTCGTTGTGTTGCCCAGGCTGCTCTCAAAATCCTAGTCCCAAGAGATCCTCCCACCTCAGCCTCCCAAAGTGCTGGGAATACAGGCATGAGCCACCATGCCCAGCTCCCAAAAATCCTTTATAGCAAAAGAAAATACACAATTACCCATTGCACTTAATCTGTCTTAAAGAGAATACACTTTGACCCAGAAATAAATCAGGGGAAGGGGACTTGTGATCAAGTTGGGTTCAGTTGTAGAAGAAAAGTTTTATTCCTGCAATTCTGAATCATACAGTATAAATGCTGACCCTGCTATGTTAGCAATTAATATAATAATAGTGTTAATGATAATAATGGTAATAGTTCCTGGCTCTTTCTGTCCTGAGTCTTTATCTCCTTGAGACATATTTGTAGTCATTTGGTATCAGTCAGTTACTTCATGAGAAAGGTTTTATTGAGATAAGGTGGCATGTGGGAAAGGCAGGCGTTTGAGAGTTAGACAGACATGGGTTCAAAACTAGCTTTGCCACTTGCTTGTGGTGTGACCTGAGGCATGGTTGGAACTTTTCTGGGTCTCCGCTTCCTGGCCTATGACATGGAAGGAAGTTTATCACAGTGGAACCCGGAGCATGACATATCCAGGCTCACATCTTGGCTCTGAGCTTACGAGTTCTGGGACCCCAAGCAAGTGCTTTTTACCAGTTTGAGTTTGGGTCTACTCATCTGTAAAATGGGCACCTCGCTGGGCTATTGAGAAGAGGAATGATTCTTGTTTGGAATGGACCTTGCTCTTAGCAGCTTATCAGTGAAAGGGTAGTTCCCTTATATCAGCCCTTCCAAATTTGGACATGTGATTCTTTGACTCTGAGCCTCAGTTTCTTCATCTGTAACCCAGAACCACTGGCACCCATCTCTTAGTGTTGTAAAGAATGAGAAGTGCAGGTGGAAGGGCTTGGTGCTCCAGAGAGCCTGGTGCAGAGTATGTGATTGGCAGGGCAATGACAAAACAGAAAGTGCTTTGGAATCCTGGGGCCTGCCAAGAACATGGGAGAACGTGTTCCTTCCACTGCTCCCATCGTCTCACCCAGCCTGGTTCCCTCCCCCTCCCCTGGGTGTGTCTGACAGTGATACTAGGCTTGTCCTGCCTGCCTTTTTCTAGGAAGCCACTCAGTCCTGCCTCCAAGAAGGGAGGAAGGATGTCATCTTGTCCTGGGAAAGTTCTGGGGCAAGAGAGGGGAGCTCCAATGCTGACCCACTGCTGGGAACAGAGGAGGGAACCTGCAGCCCTTGTAGGCCTTCCCCAGAGGAGTCCCAGCCCCACCAGTCTCCTCCCTGTCTCTGGCACATACCAAGATCACAGCCAGATCCGGAAACAGAGAAGCACAGGGGGAAAGCTCTGGGCTGGGAAGAGGAGAGCCCACCAGAGCATTACAGGGTCAAGGAAGGGCTGGGGCAAGACCTCTTGAGCAAGAGGCCCCCAGCAAGAACGCCTGCCCCAGGGCCAGCCAGTGGAGGGAAAAGGTTCGTGTGTTCCCAGAGGGGGGACCGTCTACTCCTCCACCTCCTGCCTGGATGGGGGAACCAGGCTATGTGCCAGGCCTTGTGCCAAGCTCTTGACATTATACTTATCTTATGGAGCCTCCTCGAGTCCTGGGGGCCTGGGGGCACTATCCCCCTTTGATAAAGGAAGAAACTCAAGCCTAGAGAGTGAAGCTTCTAGTTCTAGCTGGTGTCTGCGCTGGGGTTGAAACCCGAATCTGCTCGACTCCAAAGTCCACATTCACTGGCTTTGCTGTAAGATGGAGGATGGATCTGGAGCTGGGCCCAGGTCCGTCCTCACCTTCCCGGACCAATCCCTTTCTGGGTGCAGCCCCGTGACCTAGCCAAGCTGTTCATGTATTCCTGGGCTGACACATTCTGGGGGATCCCAGATCTGGCGGGGACTGTCCACGTCACCCAGCACTTACCAAACTATCTGTAATTACATGCCTGTATGTGCCTTCTCCCCCGCCCCGCCTGACTGGGATTATTCCAGGCACTGAGCCCAATTACTCTATTTTTCTGCCCACAGACTAAGCAAATGCCAGGAATGCAGCAAGAACTCCATAGGTGTTTATTGAATAAACATACCAATGAATTGGAGTTAAACCCTCTTGTTTATCAGAGGAAGCCTCTGGGTCCCAGCAAAGGAGGGAAGGGACTTGCCCAAGGTCGTTAGTCTTGTGCAAATTCCACCCGGGGTGCTTCCCCTCTGTGACTCACTGGCTTGGGCCTAGGGTTTTGCCAAGAAGGCTACAACTCGGGATCCCCGTGGGAAGCCAAAGACCCTATCTGCTACTTTAAGAAGGAACAAGGTCAGAGCAGCTCAGAGGGGGCGGGGCAACCAGAGCCCAAGACATTCACCTTGAAAAGTAGACTCAGTTGCCCTGAGGCTAGAATTTGCTGGCTGGGAAAAAGAGAGCAGCACAGTAAACAATTCTGTCCTACCTCCTTGGAAGCCTAGCACCTGTGGAGGCGGGGCTGGTGTTTCATGGAGTCACGATGATTCTCTGACTTGAAATGCAAGGATGGGGAATATTTCTGAGTCTATAAGAAAACGAATGTCAAAGATTTTAATGTTCTCCATTATCTATTCATTTATTCATCCATCCATTCCCTTATTCACTCATTCATCAATGTGGTGTTTCCCAAACGTCACTCATTCTCCTGTAACTTTCATCGTTTTGTCTTATCCAATACAACTTGTGAGACTCTTTTACTTCCTGTTTTTCTTTATTTGACTATTCTATGGAAATGGATTTAGCCTCAGCCTACGCACTAGTATAGTTTGTTTAAACATAGCTGTTACAATAACATGTCTCTCCACTTGGCGCCTAAAATCCTCCCTGTACCACCTTTGGGTATATCTGCATTCATTCTTCTCTCTGTGCGTCTCATTCTCCACAGCCAAGAGGTGGAGGCATTTGGAAGCAATGATCTTCCCGTCCTAACATTCTAGAAGTCTATGATTCAAAGAGTCACACCCACAAAGGAAAACACAAAAACCAGATGGGATCAGTGGAGAAGTAGCTGGTTGGAAGCAACAAATGTACCTGTCATGTTTCTAAGCCTGAGCAGTGACTCAGGAAGGCAAGACAAGAGGTCCCCTGGGATTGGTCTGTCAGGGACTAAGACAAACAAGTCGGCAAGTCCCTGGGAGCCTTAAACAGCCCCAAAAGCATGAGGTACACATACTTCACTGGACTTTCTCAGAATCTTCCAGAGTTTGTAGAGATACTAGGATACCAGCTAAAAGCATTTAACCCCTGAAGAAGCTTGGCACTGAGAAATGACTGGGCAGAAACGTGACCAAACTGGCCTCCTCCTGGTCCCAAGGGTAGGCCAAACTGAAGTAGTTCATTCTTTCGTACCTGCTCCGCCCACAAGCCCCTTACTGATCCCCCCAGTGTGGGGGGGTGCTCCTGGATCCTTGCCTCTTCAGTGCAGCCCAGCCCCTTCTTGTCCGGCTGGTGGGCCAGAGGTGGGCACCTGACTCAGAGGGAACCTCTCCAGAAGCCAGGCTGGACCAATCAGATTCCCGAGCTTTGGGGTTAGGACAAGGAACACCCAGAGAGTTAGCTGCAGGTCCAGCCTGGGTTGGGAAATGTAGACGGACCGCTGAGGAGACACACTTGGGATACTCATCTGAAAGAGAAGAAGGAAACCAGTGCTCTGACAGAAGCCCAGGAGGTGGACATGCCCAGGGAGCCTGTCCAGGCAGTGAGGTCCTGTGTGACTTGCCTGCCCTTGAGACGTCTGAGCTAGCCCTGACTCCTTCTACTGAATTACACTTTTTCTTAAACTAGCTGGAGTGGGCTTCTGTATCATGTAACTAAATCAATCACTGACACCGTGAAGGCCGTCCTTCAAAGTCTCCCAAAATAGGCTTGGCAAGCCAGGATAATGGCAATGATGGTGATGACACCCCTGTACATTTAGTTGGTGCTTTATAATTTAAAAGTCCCTAACATATGGCAAGGGTCATCACTCCAGCCTCAGTGACTTGCCCCAGACCTACTCATGCTCAAGATTCTTTACAAGGACTCGGTCTCCCAAGGGCAGAGGTGAAATAGCCCAGCTTTGGAGGCAGGCAGACCTGGTCCACATAGACACTGGTCTATCACTCACCACCTGTATGACCTTGGGTGAGGTATTTAACCTCTCTGAGCCTCGATTCCTCATCTCTGCAAGCTGAGAAGCAGGACAGCATGGACGCTGAAGTCAACTCCTGGCTCTGCCACCTACTGGCTGATAATCTGGGAAAAAACATCACACCTAAATTTCTCAATGTCTTCAACCATCAAGTGAGGCTAATAAAGCCTGTTTTAAGTGGCTGTTGTAAGGCTTTAATGAAGTATGCAAAGTGTTTAGCACAATATCTGGTACATAGTAAAAGTGCTCAGTACGTGGTAACCATAACAGTAATTCATTATGTGAAGTACCTCGAATGAGGCTAGACACATAATTACTAATCAAAAACTATGTAATATAAAGTGCACACTGGTCAGTGCAAAGGGTTTGACTTGACCAGGCTTAGTAGGATCACTTGTAAAACAAAGGACTTTTAGTTTATTGCAAGCTTTAAGTGAGTCAACAGTAACCACCACAGAGCTAAAGCGATCTTGAGCCATATTAAGAAAAGTATTGTCTCTAGAAGATGAGAGGTGTTCTAGTCCCATTCCCTTCAGTCCTGATCAGACAACACCTAGAGGTGGAACTGAGGTAGGGGACATGTAACTTCCCAACCTTCCAAGGAAAATAAAATTTATTTCTTGGCAAGTGCTTATTTAAAACACACACACACATTAATATATATTAAATGTACAGTAAAAATTTTCTCTTTTTATCAGTTATGCCTTTGTCTTGGAATAGTTAGAGTAAGCTACGGTAATCAAGATAATGTGATACTGGCATCCAGATAAACAAGTACAACAATAGAGCAGAACTGAGAGTCCAGAAATACACACTTATATGTGCAAGTGATTTGGGGCAAAGATGCAAAGGCACATCATGGAGGAAGGACAGTCTTTCAACAAGTGGTGCTAGAACAATTGCTGATCCATATATTAAACACAAACAACAGCAAAAAATAAAAATTTCAAAAGTTCCATCTACTCATGGCATCATATGTAAAAATTAACTCAGAATGGATTATAGACCTAAATGTAAAACCTAAACCCATACAATTTATAGAAGAAACATAGGAGAGAATATATGGAGCCTTGGGTTAGGCAAAGATGTCTTAGCTACAACACCAAAAGCATGATCCTCATAAGAAAAAATATTGATAAACTGGACTTCATAAAAATTAAAAGTGGCTGCTCTTTGAAAGACACTGTTAAGAGAATGAAAAGACATTCTACATACTAGGAGGAAATATCTGTAAATGATATATCTTGTAAAGAACTTGTATCCAGATTATATAAAGAATTTTCAAAGCTGAATCATTAGAAAATAAGTAACTCAATTTAAAAATGGGAAAAATATCTACTTTACCAAAGAAGCTATCTGGTTGTCAAATAAGGACACGCAAAGATTCTCAACTAATCAGCCATAAGGTAAGTGCATATCAAAGCCACATGAGGAGCCACTACATGTCTCCACTAAGGTGGTTAAAGTTAAAAGATCGACCATACCAAGCGTTGGTGAGGATCTGGGGGAACTGGAACCTCATGTACTGGTGGTGGGATGTAAAATGGTACAGCCACTTTGGAGAATTGTTTGGCAGTTTCTTAGAAATTTAAACATATACCTACCATGTGTCCTGGTCATTCTAAGCCTAGGAATTTACTCAAGGGAAATGAATACATAAGCTCTCACAATGACTTATATAAGACTGTTCACAGAACCTGTGGCTTAGGGCCACAAATGGCCTTCTAGGTCCTTAAGTGTGGCCTTTTGACTGAATCCAAATTTTACAGAACAATTCCTTTTATGAAAAAGGGGGTAGCAGAGAAAGATGAAGCCTTTCTTGCCTCCTTTGGTGTTTAAAAAAGAAAAATCTTGAAATCAGAAGGCGGCAGGTTCCCCACCCCAAGAGGAGAAAAGCTTTGGGGACAATGGATATATTCATTATTTTGATTGTAGTGATGGTTTTACAGGTATATGCATGTACCAAAACATAAAATTCTGTACTTTAAACATATGCAGTTTACTATATAGGAATATAATACCTCAATAAAGCTGTTTTTAAAAAAACCAAAAACAAAACAACACCCAAGGGCCTTCCCTATAATTCTTCTAGCTGGGACTTGCCACAGGTTCCGTACAACATCCTAATACACCCATCTCACTGAGCACCATTATGTCTGCACCACCTGGAATCTTCTCTTCCTCTGGGCCCCATTCCAAGGGGAAGCTTCATGGACAACTCAGTGAAGGGGTATGAGTAACAAACCCAAATGTGGAACATATGCCCCCAAATCCCACAAGCTCACCAAATCCCATGCCTCCTTCTCAGTGGTAGGGGGTGTGCAGTGCAGTGGGCCCTTTCATGTCGGAGAAGAAAATAGGACATGCCTCAGACCACTGGACCCCCAGGAACATCACTAAAGTACCAGTCCCTGAACTTCTGTGGGGTTTGTCTCCCACCTCCAGCATGCGTGTTTCTTACCAGGGGATTTGGGGTGTCTGTTGCTTCTTGCTCACCAGGGCATAGTCTTATCAGCATGATGTCATCAAGATAGTGGACCAGCCTGGTGTCCTGTGGGGAGGCCAGAAACCAGGCTCATGGACCCCAGTGGCATTATGTCTCCAGGGACTAGTGTTAAACTCAGGGTAAGCTACCCTAAAGGTCCTGATAGTCCCTTTCTTCCATGCACACTCACCCTACACATTGTCACAGCTCCCATTCCCTTTGGGGGTGGGTAGAACGAAGATATATAGCAGGTGGTTGTGATGTTATGGCAGAGTCCCGTCTCAGGGGCACCCGGTCTCCCCGTCATTCAAGGAGCTTTTGATCTGTGATTATTTTAATTCTAGAAATTTGGCCGGGCGCGGTGGCTCACGCCTGTAATCCTAGCACTCTGGGAGGCCGAGGCGGACAAATTGCTCAAGGTCAGGAGTTCGAAACCAGCCTGAGAAAAAGCGAGACCCCCGTCTCTACTATAAATAGAAAAGAACTAATTGGTCAGCTATTATATATAGAAAAAATTAGCTGGGCATGGTGGCACATGCCTGTAGTCCCAGCTACTTAGGAGGCTGAGGCAGGAGGATTGCTTGAGCCCAGGAGTTTGAGGTTGCTGTGAGCTAGGCTGACGCCACGGCACTCACTCTAGCCTGGGCAACAAAGCGAGACTCTGTCTCAAAAAAAAAAAAAAAAAAATTGAGTGAGAGGCTCTGAAAGCTTATCACACCACACAAGGGTATGTCCCCAATAGCCACCAAGCTGGAGAAGTTGGGCTGGGTGGGGTGAGGACAGGGTAGTGGGATGAGGGAAGGAGAGGGGAGCTGAGGCGGGGTGCAGAGAGGAGGACGAAGACCCAGAGGAAATAGGAAGGCTCCACTGCCCACTTCTAAGCCTCCTCATTGACTCTGATCAGGAAAATCCCAGTTTCATCCCCTCAAGTTTGGGGAAGGAGAAGTGGAGGCACCTTTCACTAACCTCTGCCTGAGCTGGCACTGTCCCAGCACTTTGTGGCCATCGTCTCTTTTTGTCCCCTGCAACCACCCCATGAGGAACAGCAATTTGTCCTCCTCCCCCTTGTTAAGGGGGGATAAGGAACTTGAGGCCCAGGGAGGGAAGGAAACTTGCCTGGGTCCCACCACTGGGGAGAAATTCCTAAACTAAAGTCCTGAGCAATTCCCTGGGTCCCCACTCCCAGCCCACTCCCTCCGGAATCCAGAATCCAGAACCCAGGATCTGGGCTTCAGAAAGGCTGCAGTTCAGACATGGGAGCTGGAGTGGGCGCTGTCGCTGGAATGCTAGGGCTGGGCACAATGGGAAACTTTCTACCTAGAGAAGCGCCCCGTCCATTGGAGGGAATTCCCCATAGAATATGTCCTCTATCTTAGATTTGCCAGTTACTGAGCTCTTGAAAAGCTGCTGTAGATTAAATCTGGTGACTTGAATTTGGGTTCCACATGCAGCAAGAGCCAGCGTTCCAAGAGACCAAGCCAGAAGCTACCAGGCTTCCTCTAACCCAACCTCTGAAGTTACACAGTGTCCTTTCCCCCATGCTGGCATGGAGCTGGGAATCATGCTATGAGGACAGTTCCTTTTCCTAAGGGACATTTACTGAGCACTCACTGTGCACCAGGTGCTCCACTTGGGGCTCTCAGGGACTTCTAAAGGTCTGTGATGTCCAGAAAGCAGTAAAATTCACAGGCCCCTGATGTGAACTCAGAAGCCAACTCAGTGCTTCATTGGGGTGGATACCCTTTCCTTTCCCTCCTACTCTGGGCCCCTCCTTTCTTGGATCCAGGGACTTGGGAAGGGAAACCTGAGAGTCCCTTAATGATAGTGGAGTTACAGCAAAGGGAAGGCTTTTCTCGAGGGACATGTCCCCACTGCTTCCTCATAGAGCAGATCCTCTAGCCCCAAGGCCCTATAACCACAAGTGGCTCCTTTTTCCAGGCCACTCACATTCTCCCTGTCCCAGTGGGTCCCTTCCTCGAAAGCTGCTTAGCTGGGAAGTCACCCTGTTATATTAAGTATTGAGTAAGTACAGAACATTTCTCTTTTTTTGAAACAGAGTCTCACTCTGTTGTCTGGGCTAGAATGCCATGGCATCAGCCAAGCTCACAGCAAGCTTAAACCCCTGGGCTCTAACGATCCTTCTGCCTCAGCCTCCTGAGTAGCTGGGACTACAGGCACATGCCTGGCTAATTTTTCTATTTTTAGTAGAGACAGGGTCTCACTCTTGCTCAGGCTGGTCTCAAACTCTTGAGATCAAGTGATCCTCTTGCCTCAGCCTCCCAGAGTGCTAGGTTTACAGGCATGATTACAGCACCCATCCAGAAAAATACTTTTATAATTTATTTGTAGCATTTATGTTATAAATACAACATTAAAAAATGAACACTCAATTTCCTCCACATTCCTGCACCCCTGCCCCAGCCCAGCCACCTCCGTGCTACCATCTGCCCTTCCTTGCCCTGGGCCTTCCCTCCTTCTAGAAGAAACCCCTATCCTGAATTGTGTGTCATTCCCTTATTCTAAAAATTATTTTCTCATTTATGTTTGCATTCCTAAAAAATACAACTTGGTTTTGCATGTTTATAAAGTGTATATAAGAATCATGTTGAATATATTCTGCTGTAACTTGCTTTTCTGGGTTCAGTATCAAAGTCCTGAGAATCCTGGATGGTATTAGTTGTAAGTCGTTCATTTTCACTGCTGTGTAACATTTCACTGGAAAATATACCACAATTGTTTACACAGTCTGCTGTCGATGGGTATTGGGGACATTCCAGTTTGGGGCTATTACAAACAGTGCTATGAACATTTCTGTACATACTTCCCAGAGCAAAATGATACACGAAACACACCCTTAATCAGACCCTATCCTCAAGGAGAGCCCAGGCTGGCAGGAAAGACAGGTGTGTCATCGGTTCATCACGATCCAGAGCACCAAGGGAGAGACAGAAAGTGACAGCCCCGCTTTGGACACAGGATGGAGAGGAAACAGCCCCGATCCACTCTCCAGCCGTGGACTCGGATTTAGTGAGCAAATAAATATACGCTAGGTGCTTTACATAATCTGCCTCCTTTAATTCTTACCACAAACTCATATGGAGTAGCTATCTTTAGTCCCATTTTACACGTCAGGAAAATTGAGGCTCAGAGAGGTTAAGTAACTAGCCCCAGGTCACATAGTTTGGTAAACCTCAGGGCCTGGGTTCCAACTCCGTAAACCTCAGGGCCTGGGTTCCAACTCCGTTTCTTTCTGATCCTGAAGTCGACCATACTCTCCCGCTTCCCATTATGAATTGGTACGCATGAGAATTATATGTTTGAACCTTGACTAAGAGAGAAATTTTATAATTTTCACTCTTTCCTTCCCAAGTGTGAGTATTTCTTTTAAAACTTTCTTTTGACTTATTATCCACCTCACAAAGCCAGATAAACAAGCTCTCACCCCCTGGGAAGGCTTCTCTGAGTTCCGGTCCCCAGGGCTACCCCAACACGCACCCGCCCACAGCTGGGAACAGCTGGGAACTGCCCAGCTGCTTCCGCCTTGTAGATCTGAGTTCCAAGGAGGCAAAATCTATGTCGGAGGCTTAGTAGGTGCCAGTAGTGTGGAAAACAAGAAGAGAGAAGGGAAAATGAAGGAGGCAAAGAATTTTAAATAAACCCATAATAATAAATACCATTTACTGAGTCTCTGCTCTGTGCTAGGCACTGGCTCTGCACTCTACCGCATGCGTGGTCTCCCTTAAACCTCTCAATCTTATGATATTTTCATTCTCGATGTACATTAGACTAGACTGAGGTTCAGACAGGGTGTCTCCTGCCCAGGGTTGCATGATCGCTAGGAATTGACTCCACAGTCTGTGTTCTTAACCATCGCGCTGCAACTGCAGGGCCATTTCCTCATGCCCTGGTAGGAGCAGAGGGATCGATCAACAAAGTTTTCACAAGAAATTCTAAATTGTGCCATTCCAGGTCCACTCAGGCTCTTTGGGGGAAAATGCTCAATCTTAACAGGGTTTCTTACCCTCCTTCATCCCTTCTCCAGGGTGATGTCTAAAGTGGGGTGGAATTGAGAGTTTTGACAGTCTCATGGTTGGGGAAGGGGTCTCTGATCCCAGTGTTGCTCCCAGCCTTGTCTCCTCTCCTAGGTGTCTACCCTCTGCAGCTGCCACTGATGCACATGTCCCACCTGCCTTCTGGGCAAGTCCCCTGGCCTCTGCTGCCCCTGACTGGGCTCCTGGCCGCAGGCTGCACACCATGTCCTCTAAACCCAACTCTCCTCTTGCCCGCAGTCTTCCTGAGCATTTCTACACCCTCCATCTCTTGGGCTTCCATCTTCACACCTCCATCCTGGAGGCGGTGGGCTCTGCCAGCCTGTCGTTTCCTGAGAATATCCCTGACGTCAGGGCTATTCAAGGTGTGGTCACTGTCACCTGGGAACTTGTTAGAAATGCAAATGTTCTAACCCCACCCTGGAGCTTCCAATCAGAAACTCTGGGGGCGGAGCCCAGACAGCCAGCCCTGTTGGGACAAGCCCTGGAGCTGATTCTGAGGCACCTTCAATTTTGAGCATCACCACTCCACCTCCTCCCTTCCCTCCCTCCAGGGCTCATAGTAAAAAGTCCACGCTCCTACTTGGCCAGACTCCAGGTCTTGACATTTAAAAGGAAGTTTGGGGGTTCAGAAAAACTCTTTACCCCTCCCAAATGTGTAGGTCTTTAAACTGGAATTCTGTATTCTGTCATTGTCATGTTTGCTGTCCTCTTTCAGAATGTCCATCTAGAAAGTTGAAGATGAGGACCAGCGTCTGTCTGCTGCTGAATCTGCCTCTCTTAGAAGAGACGAATGCATCAGCATCAAGGGTGGGGAAGGCCAGGAAAATTGCTGGAAATTAAAAATTCATGGGATTTTAAAGAAAATCTCTTTTTACTACATATACAATATATTTTCAAGTCTCAGCTCATGTAACCTTCATGTCAGCCCCCAGAGGTCCCACAATATCAAGGTCACCCCCCGGGGCAGCAGCGGTCAAGCCCATGGACTTGGGACACAGTCATCTGAGCATGTCTGGCAGGTCCTCATTTTCATTAGTTCCCTCTTGTCCTGCCGCCCTGCTGTCACTGCCTATATTCCAGGACCATCATCTCACTGTAACCACTTACTAGTATGCCATCTTGGGCACGTTTACTTAACCTCTTCGTGCCTCCGTTTCTCCATCTGTAAGGTGCATATTCAACATTCGAACCTCATCATGAGGTTCAGATCCAACATCCAAATGAATCTATTGAGCACCTACTATACTCTAGACTCTGGGGATGTGGCAGTGAAGCAAATACAGAAACATCCCTGTCCTCATGGAACTGCCATTCTAGTGTGGTGAGGGGAGAGATAGATAATAAACCAAAAAGTAAAATATAATATATAAAACTATTCCGATGATGGAGATATGTGTTATAAACAATAAAGAGGGAAGGGGGCTGAGAGTACATGGGTGGGAGGAAGGTGAGTTGTTAGTTTTAATGGGATGGTTAAGGAGGGTCTGGCTAAGAAGGTGACATTTGAGCAGAAATTTGAAGGAGAAAAATTACATGATCTATGGGGAGATGGCATTCCAGGCAGAGGGAACAGCAAGTGCAAGAATTCTGAGGCTAATGGGCACTTGGGCTGTTGGAGAACTGGCAAGGAAGTCAGTGTGGCTGGGGCAGAGTCGGAGGAAGAGTCTGGAAGAAGGGTCTGATAAGTGGCTGGAGGAGAGAGGGACTAGATCACGTTGGGATCTCTCTGCTATCGTCAGGACTTCGACTTTGTCTCTAGGGAGATGGACACATGTGAGCAGAGGAGGGACCTGATCTGACTTTATAGGATAAGATCACACCAGCTGCTTCATATGGACCGAAGGGGCAGCGGCAGGGAGGCCAGTCAGTAACGGGACCAAGGCAGTTGTCCAGGCAGGAGACAGCAGTTGGGAGGTGAGGAGCGGTCAGATGGAGAATACCTGCTGAAGTCAAGATCTGCAGATAGATTGGATGTGGGGAATGAGAAAAAGTGTTGGGGTGGGGTTGGACGGGGATACAGGGATGACTCTAGAGTGTTTAGCCTGGGCAACCGGAAGAGTGCAATTGCCATTTCTGAGATGGGTAAGACAGAGAGAGGAGCAGGTTTGGGGAGATCATTCTTAGACTTGCGGATGTTATTATGCTCCCATTAGACGTCCAGTAGAGAGGCCAGTGGGCTGTTGCACATATAGGTCTGGAGTTCAGAGAGGAAGTCCAGGCTGGAGATAGAAACGTGAGAGACTTTAGTATCTAGATGGCATTTCTAGAAGGAGAAAGGCTTCATGAAATAACCTGTTTTGTACAGGTGCTACAGGAATTAAATGAATTAAAATATTAAAGCATTTAAACAGCACCTGGCACATAGTGGGCACTCAGTAAAGGTTAGCTAACACCAACATCCCTTTATGTCCCTTGTGCTCCCCCATGAGCTTCCCACGATGGTCACCTCCATGCTGTCCTCCACACTGCTAGTCTTCCCTGCCCAAACCTGCAATGGCTCCCCATTGCCTACAGGATAAAGTGCACACTTCGTAGACTGCCCCCAAAGCCTTTCCTGATCCAGTCTCTGCCACCCTCAGCGGCCCCAATTTCTGCCACCACCACCCCCACCTCCCACTTCATCCTCCAGCAATAATAGGGAACCTTTGTTCACAGCTGCTGTCTTTGAACATGTGGCTGCCTTTGCCTTGACTTGTCCAGCAGCAAACCTGGAGTGATTCTCACATCCTCTGTGAGGCCTCCTTCTCTACCCAGGGGCTGTCCCCCTTCCCTGCAGACCTGCCTCCTGCCCTTACTGGTGCTCCTTGAGGGGAAAGACTGCGTTCCTTCCACCCCCTCCTGCAGCACTGAGCCTGCTGCACGCAACCAGTTCGGGGGAGGATGAATGAACAGAGGAATGAGAGCTGATTCTCTGTGACAGGTTTTATTATGGTTACCACGTTTTTGGAGGCCCAGAGAGATGAAGGCATCTACTCAGGTCACCCAGCTGGTAAACACTGTGGCCAGGAGTGGACCCCAGACTGTCTGATTCAAAGTGCTGGGCTCAAATGCATATGCACATATGTGCATGTGTGTCCCTGTGTAAGCACACACACACACACACACACACACACACACACACAGAACTAACAATCTCAGGGAACCTGGGGGCAGGGGGTTCCCTTGGTCTTCCACTTGGGAAGGAATCCAGGGAGGGGCATAAGGATTCAGCCTCAGAATAGGTATTCACTTGCTTACTCAATAATTCATTCACTCATTCATTCCCTTACTCATTCATTCACTCACTCATTCGCAATTGTTTCTACTTCCAATTCGTACTCCCAGCAGACTGTGACCCTACCCTCTAAGAGCTCAGAGCCTGAAGACTCGAACTCAGGGGACAAGGTGGCACAGGGCTGGAAATGGAACATGAGGGACTGCCAAGGACCTTGAAAGGTGAGAGTTCACCATGTGGCCTGGTAAAAAGATGTCCCAGCCAGAGGCCGCAGCATGTGCAACGAGCCAGAGGCTTGAAACTGCTGCTGAAAGGACCGTATCTGCGGCGTGTGAGGAGTAGCAGAGGATCTTTGGGGAGGAGAAGGTTGGAGACATGGGCAGGGGCCAAGGTCAAGATTAATTTGGGAGTCAGGTATGGAGCAGGGTTAAGGTTTGGATTGGGTTTAGGATTAGAGATGAGCTCTTGAAACTGGATCATCTCTTTTTAATCTGCCTTTTCCAGGAGGATTTCATGTGGCTCGTATCAGTGATGAGGCTCTGGGGTTATGATGAGGCCTGCCAAGAACCTAAGGACCAGGGCTAGACTTTAGGGTGGGATTCAAGGTGCAGTAAAATCGAGGTGCTGGAGGGAGCAAGATCAGCATTTGCTGGGCACAGGGTCTTCATTTTCGTCCTTCCCAAAGCATGGATGTACCGGCGTGGAATCTTGCGCACTTAACCCTTCGGGGCTTCTTAATGCCCACCTGTTAAGTCGCCGTGCAGATTAGGATGCTATTCCGTGTTTTGACCGTCTTCTCTGGGGCGGGCACCACGGGGAGGCACAGACGTTCTCAGCTACTCCCGTCAACACCCCCGTGTCGAGCAGAGATGGAGCAGCCTAACCCACCGCCTTCGGCGCTCAGTAGGCGCTCCACCATCGCTAGTTCTCTCCCTTTCCCTCATTTCCCCACAAAGCCCCCTTCTCTGCCCGGGCCACCCAGGTGTGCTGACTCACCTGCCTGGAGGAACGGGCTGCGCCGGGGACTGCGGCGTCCCCGCCCGGCGGCCCCCTGCCCCTCCCGGCCTGCGCGGCGCATCGGGGTCCCGAGCTGCCCGGGGCGGGGAGCGGCGCAATTACCCTAATTACAGCCCGGCCTCGGCGGCGGCTGCGAGCGCGGCCACGCGGTCCCGAGAACGCCCCCGGCCGGGCCGGAGCGTGGGAACCGCCGTGCCCTCTGCCCCGGGCGGCGGCGGCGGCCGCGTCGGGGACCCGCCCGCGAGGCCACGACGGGCGATAAGCCCGCCCCGCCGCGCACCCGGCGGCTAATTACTGGGCCGCGCTGCGCGCTCGGGACCTTTCATCCCCGATCGCCAAGCGCCGCGCGCCCATTAACTCCCGGTCCCCACACCCGGGCGGGGAGCAGCGGCGGGCCCGCAGCCCCAGTGGCCAGGGAAGCCGCGTGGCCAAGCACTCGAGGGGGCTCCCACGCGCCCGGTGCAGAGGGGAGATTCGGGGCGCCCTGCCCGCTGGGATTCGCTCACGCACCCGCTAGTCTCTCGTTCGTTCATTCATTCACGTATCCACTGGCTCTCTCACTCGCTGGTTCATTTATTCCCTGAACAAACGCTTTCTGGGTACTTCCTAACTACCGTTTCCTTTTCCGTAAATTGGAAATACTAATACATGCCCCACAGGACCGTCTAGGGATAGGTGAGCACGGGGAGGAGAGATGGCTCATGTCTGAAGCACTTGTTCTGAGCTAGACCTACTCTGAGTGGGCACTAGCTCACTTCTCACAACAACCCTGACTGAGGCAAAACCCCATCTTATAGATATGCAGACTGAGTGGAAGAGAAGCCATGGGGCTTGCCAAGGCCACACAGTAAAAGGATGTCAGACTCCTGTCCTCCAAAGCAGCTCCCACTACAGCACACAGTGAGTATGCAGTTAATGCCTGTGGCGCCCAGTAAGAAAAACACCCACAGCTGACGACATCTCTGGAGTACTTACGCTGTGCCAGACACTGTGGTACGTGCTTTGTGTGCGTTCTCTCATGGAATCCTTGCAACAGCCTCGGGAGCTGGGCATCTTTATGGTGTTCCCATCTTACAGATGAGGAAACTGAAGCTGGAATAAGTCACTTGCTCAAGGCCACATAGCTAGAAGTGGCTGAAGCAAGATCTGAACCCACCAAGCCCAGCAGGGCCACCGAGGCTGTTCCCTGTGCGGTTGAAATAGAGCATCCCCTCTCCTCCCCTCTCTCAGGGTCCCTCCAGCTTTGAGCTTAGGATGGGCACAGAGACACCGAATGCCTTTTCTTTGCCCAGCTGCTTCTTACCGCAGTGAGCAGCTCAAAATGCTCGGGGGACAGTTTTGGGGAGATTTGGTGCTGAGGAAAGGTATGAGGCCGAGATGAGCAACCTGAATGTGTAAACTCTCTGGGCCTCAGTTCCTCATCAATAAAATGGGGACAGCAGTCCCCATCCTGCCTCCCTGGCAGCACTGTTGCTCACTTGTTCTTTAGTTCACCAATGTAGT
>VSMD01036438.1:0-32657 GCA_008750895.1 Mirza zaza
CCCTTCTGTGCCCCGGGCAATGCGAGGCCTCGGTGCACGGGATGTGGTCTGCAGGTCTGACCTCTGGGTCCCAGAGTTCAAACTTTGTCCCCACCAGGGAGATGCGTGCCTGTTCCAATTCACCCACAGGGAGCCCAAGCTGGGTCTATGTCTCTCAACCTCAGGCTCTGCCCGGTTCTCCTGGGATCACCGTGCCAGCAGCACCTGGGAGGGCTGGCGGGCAGAGAGCTCACAGTCTGAGTTCCCCTTAGTCAGCTGTTGTAGGGCCCCAAAAGGGAAGGTCCCGTTCCCTGGAGGTGCCTCCGGCTGGTGGCTATATTGTCTCTCTGTCTCTCTGGGCAGCCGCGGGTAGGGTCGGGGGAGGGGAGGAGGAGGCAATATGGCGTCTGCCGCGCGGCTCGGGTCTGTGCACACGGAGGTGCCCGAGGGAGTTTGGAGCCTGGCGCCGCGTCCGCTCCTGGCTTACCGCTCACTGGCGGCGGTTGTCGCTGGGCTGGTGTCCGCAGGTCCCTCCGCTTGCTGGGGAGCCCACCAGCAGTCCGGGATGTAGGGGAGGGGAAACGGCAGATCCACCTACCCTTCCCGCTGGTCTCCGGGCTGCTCCGGGGGTCCCAGCCTCCAGTTCTCCTCCGCGACCTCCTCCTGTGGAGTCTCCCGTGGTCTCAGGTACTCCTCCTGCCGACCCTCATCCGATGTAGGGTCGTCTTCTTGCTTCTTTCTTCTAATTTCTGCTAGAATCTGTCTTTTCTTCAGAGACACTCTGTCTGGCGGTGTTTCTCATCCGCCATCTTCTCAAAGTTTATTTTATTTATGTCTCAAGTTCAAATATTTGGGATTAAACTACTTTTCATTTCAATAATTCTACAGTTTTAATTCTGATTATTCTTCTATTTTACATATTATTTTGAGTTTTTGTTTTTGTTTTTTAGAGACAGGATTGCCCAAGCTGGAGTGCAGTGGCACCATCATAGTTTACTGCAGCCTCAAATTCCTAAACTAAAGCAATTCTCCCATCTCAGCCTCCTGAGTATCTAGGACTACAGGTGTGGGCCACTATGTCTGGGTAATTTTCTCTTGGGTGGTCTTGAATTCCTGGCCTTAAGCACTCCTCCCACCTATGTCTCCCAAAGTACTTGGAGTACAGGGGTGAGCCACCATGGCCAGCCTTACTTGCTTTTTATTTATAGTATTCTGGTGCATTTTGTTATTTTGCACCCCAGATTGGCTATAACTATTACTCTTATCTTATGCAGTAAATGCTTATTTATATTTAACTAAATCTTAGCAATGTCTTTATTCTCATAATATTTACTTATCTATATCCCAACACTTCTTTCTCAATACCATTTTCTCTTCTTGACTTATACATTATATAAATGATTCAGTGAGAACTTATAGATGGAAATCCATCTTTTCTCTTACTCTTGAATGATAATTTAGTAAGCTATAGAATTTGTCTACAGCCATACTACCCTGAATGTACCTGATCTCATCTAATCCCAGAAGCTAAGTAGGGTCAGTTCTGGTTGCTATGTGGATGGGAGTAAGCTATAGATTTTCATATTTACATTTATTTACTAAACACTTTCCATATATTCTATTTTTTTCAGCTCTTTACCACTTTTGAAAAATAAGTTGCCTTTTTATGCTCTATAAGTAATATTTTACTTTTCTAGGTGATCTCTTTTAAGTTTCTCTCTTTTGTTCTTTTGTATTTATTCTGAAGTTTCAACACAATATGTCTATGTTTATATTTAGTTTTATTCATCCTTTTGAAACTCACTGGACTTCATAGATTCAAATATTCCTTTCTAAAAAATTCTCACCATTTTACCTTCAAAAGTTAGCTCTCTACTTTTTACTTGGTTATCCCTTCCAGGAAGACTTTTCATAAATATGTTTAATGTTTTCATTTTGTTCTTGTTATTTCTTTAATGTCACCTTCATGTTCTCCAGCATTGATATTTCCACGTCATTAATATATTCAATCTTTTGGTTAACAAATTCCCTTTTGTAAGCTAATTTTTATTTAAAATTCATTAGTATTACTTATTTTTATGATTAAACTATTTTTATGGTAGTTTTAGAGTTCCATAAAAATTGAGCATAAAGTGCAGAGAGTCTCTTAAAAACTTTTTATCCTCCCTCAGTTTTCTCTATTAACACTTTGATATTACTTTTGCTTTCATTACTAAGATTCTATTTTAATTCTGCTCAAATATCCTTGCTTTGTGTTTTTCACTGTTTTACTCTCTTGTTATTGCTATATAATTTAAATAATTTTGTTCTTTTAATTTTTCTTTTCCTTTCTTATTGTTATATTATGGAGGATAATGTGCTTTTAATTTTTGTGTTTTTTATCGCTTAATCATGATATATTGTTTCCACTTAAATAATGTTTAATAAGAACTCTTTTTGAGTTCTGTTTGTATTTATGACAATGCCCTAGAACCAATTTACTAAAAATAACCTATAAAAGCCCATAATTTGGCCAGGCGCGGTGGCTTATGCCTGTAATTCTAACACTCTGGGAGGCTTAGGCCGATGGATTGCTGGAGGTCAGGAGTTTGAAAGTAGCCTGAGCAAGAGCAAGATCCCATCTCTACTATAAATACAAAGAAATTAATTGGCCAACTAAAATATATATATAGAAAAAATAAGCCGGGCATGGTGGCACATGCCTGTAGTCCCAGTTACTCGGGAGGCTGAGGCAGCAGGATTGCTTGAGCCTAGGAGTTTGAGGTTGCTTTGAGCTAGGTTGGCGCCACGGCACTCACTCTAGCCTAAGCAACAAAGCAAGATTCTGCCCCTCCCCCAAAAATGCCCATGATTCAAAAAATATCATCAGTCAGATGCAAATTTGTATTAATTGTCTGCTTCAGATTCCCAGAACAAGGAAGGTCAGACATCTTAGAAATGCACAATTATATGAAGTAAAGGTCACTGTTACCGACTTCTTAGCGCTGTTTTTTCCCCAAAAACAGTATTTATGGTCTTCTATGCCCTTTTAGACTCTTGCCACTCTCTCACTAAAATGTGGGTTCTATATCTCCTCCCCTTTAACCTGGGTGGAATTTTGTTACTTCCTTGATAAATAGAATGTATTTGATGGAGCATTTAATAATTTTTTGAGTCTAAATCATAATAGAAAAAAATGGCTTCCACCTGGCTTCTTATAATGTACCACATGTCTCAGGAGCCCAAAGTCAACATCTAAGATCAGTTATCTTGAAGACTCCCAGTAGGAAAGATCACATGGAAAGACTATAGACAGGTAATAGAAGATGCTCAAGGATGCATAGCTATTCTAGTCCCTAATGGGTCATGTCTTTTTTGCATAGGCATCAGATATGTGATAGCAAACAATCAGGGAGGGCCAACATCACAATTAATCTGTGACACTTACTTGGGCCTATAAGACATTGGCTGAAAATTTCATAGAGGGATCTGGGCAATTTGAGAACCGTAATCAATCTTAATATAATTTCACATATCCCTGGCAGTCTGGATAGCTGTGCATATGTGGAAGGCTACCTGCAAGCTCATGAGTCACCAAAGACGACAGTAGCTATCTATAGTTTCTGACTAAATGCGAGACTTTATTCAAACAGACAGTGAAATACAAGGAGGAATTTTAAGTTCCTGGGATTTTAAATACATCCCTGTCGTTCAAAAAGAATTATTAATAACATATGGAAATCTTACCATTTCAAGTTGTTTCGGGACAAATTCTAGGCAATCTTGGCTGACAAGTAAGCTGTTTTGACCTAGGAATGGTACCTAGAAAGCCAGGCTTAGCAAATAAAAACAAATAATAAAGAGAAATTTAGCATAAATGGATAAATATAAAACTCTTAGAAGATAATAACATAGGAAAGAATAAAGATGAATGGCCTTGGGTTTGGCGATTGTTAAGTCAGGAGTGATATAATTGATTTTATCATTGTTTCTGCCTTGTAATGTCAACAACTTTACTCACTTCAACCCAAGTACATTTTAATCATTACATTCAAAGACAATTTCGTGAGTCTCCCACCCCTAAATCATTCTTGCTTCCCTTTGCTTTGTTTTTTTTAATACTGTTACTTCCCCCCACCACCAGATTCTCTTGGGTAAAAATCTGTACTTAATATGCAGATCATCTCTCTTTGTAATCAGTACTTCTGAAAAGTTGTTACCAATGTTCTCTAAGGACCCTACAAATCCTGAATCAGGAGGAAACGCCAAACCAACCTTACTGTTTCTTGCTCTCAGCCTCACATCGATGACAAACTCATATACCTACTCACTATCAGTGTAATCGGTGATAGTTCACTAACTTATTATTTTAATTTAATATAATAGCACATTCACACATATACATATATAGGCACATATGTACTTTTGCATACACACACATTAATATATAATACTTAAAATATTTATACTGTATTAAATTCTACTAAATTGCTTTTCTATACAAGTTTCACAAGGAGACATTCTGTTTCATTAAGCAGCCCTTCAGGGGCAGTCTATCCTTATATTTTTCCTTAAGGAATTGCAAACCTGATAGGTCTATAATACGTGCAAGATGCTTCATGTTATTTAAAATACTATCACAGTGAAGTACAAGCTGTTCAAAATCCTCTTTGTCATGTGTAAGTCATTAATGAGCTAATTAAGTCATTAATTCCTTTTTTTAAAGGAGCATTAAAACCAGAGGGGAAAGGTAGCAATACATCTACAGGGAAAATTTCTAAACTCTTACTAGAAATTTAGAGTTCCTTCAGTTTATAGTAAAACCATGAGTATTATAAAAGCATAATGACTTTACAAACACTATTTTATAGCAGATTAGAGTTTAAAGGCTATAAAAATTTTTAAAATGTAGATGTTTAACTGACTTTTAAATATGAGCCCACCACATAACATTATATAGGCTAAATGTGGAAAGAGAAAAATAAAAGTATCCCTATATTTGAATAAATTTGTAACATTCTCCCTCTCAAAAAGTTCTAGATTCTTATATTGTAGATTATTTAATACAATACTTATGCCAATTTGTATAAAGACATTGCGAGGTCATTTGTGCTAGTATTTAACTCTTATAGTAACTGTTTTATAGATTTTCTTATGCAAGGTGACGACATCTGTATGCTATATTTCATATTTTGCAGAAAAAAAGGAACATAAATAAGAATCATGATAAACTCTAAATGCTTTATACAGAGAAAAAACACATTTGAGAGGCAAAAAGACAAATTATTAGTTAGAAAAGGTCGAGAGGCTAACTCAGTTCATAACAGAAATCGTACAAGTAAGCAGTCATCACACCACAGCTAAAGAAAATAAAGCATAAGGGAGCTTTATTAAGCTAGAAAGGAAAAGAGGGTTGAAAACCAATCATACTTGGCATTAATGGTTTCAATGCTCTCAGCAAGTATAAATCTGGCATACTGAAAATTAAAGCTGAAATTTTAAGTAAATAAATATTTAGGTGTGAATTTGAGGTTCCTTTTCTTTGTTTGTGATTCAGCTTCTCATCACTTGGTGAAAAAAAAAAGTGTGTTTTAAAGCCATTAAATGGAATTCTTATACCATCCACATAATTTTATAATGAGATAATGATACTTCAAGTGACAGAGTAGGGATTTTCTTTGGATATAATAAAACCTCCACTTATGTTAAATATTTTATGAATTATTTATTTGTGAATTGGTACCTGTGCAAAAATGAATTCACTTAAAATTCAGCACTTACTTATTTCATTCAACATAGAATTCAGAAATAGCCATTCTAGACAATGGATCTATTAGCTTAGATTTTTTTTTCTTTCATGTTTTTCAATAATGTGTAAAATGATTTTAATATGTGTTATTTTGTGTTGATGAAGCAAATTAGTGAATAACTTTGGGAAACAGGTTTAGCAAAATTTTGTGGTTTTTTTCCTATTAGATACATGAAAGAGAAAAATTCTAAATCTTCATTTGGTTATGCTGATATTTTTATTTAGAAATCAGTATATGACCACCACAAGTAAAAATGACATATATATATATATATATATATATATATCCTTTACATTCATATATATCTTAACTTATATCATCTATTAACAGTTCTTTCAGGGAAGCCAATGTGAGAAAAGCACTATAGGTGACCTCCAGGTTACAGCCAGAAAAAAAGAAAAAAATAAATAAAACTGAGGCTCTAGGTGACAGCCCAGAGGAAACTGGATGCTGCCAACCACCTCGTGAGCTTGGAAGTAAATTCTTCTGTTAGGTAGACAGTGAGGACCTGCCTCTCCTCTGGGGACACAGGGGGACTCCTGGAGCAACTACCACACTGGGTGGGGGTGGGGGTGGGGGCAAGGGAAGAAGAGAACACCCTACCAATCTGCCAATCATAACTTAGCCCACCAACTGCAATAGAATGCAGAGGTATAATAGAGCCTGGAAGGTGACCTAGAATAATCCAAGGTTAATTATCATGTCTTTAGCTTAAATCTACATTGTGTTTCACCCCACAAATGGGCTTTCAGAGAGGCTCATGGGAGATCTGTATGCACATTAAGACCCAGGTCCTATAATTCCCTACTGTCCATCAAACTGGCTTGATAGTGACCCATGAGGAGATCCCATTCTAGACACTATAAAACAAGGGCCCAGACGTTAACCAAGGTCTTTTTTGGTATGACAAGGGCCCACTTGTCATTCTTTGGTCAATGTATCTTGCTCTTACTCTGTAAACCTATATCTTACTACCACATTGTAAACCTATCTTATCCTTCCTCAATAAACTTCATTTCACTCTTGCCTTGCTTTTGGTGTGTCTGGTCATTCTTCAGCCAAGAGGACACCAAGAACAGACATTTCAGACTGCTGACCCAAGACTTCCAAGTTCACAGAAGAGACTGCAGCCTTGACTTCAGCCTTGGAAAGGCCCAAGTTTAACTGTGCCTACAGTCATGCATACAAACTCTGTGATAATAAATATGTGTTTTGTTTTAAAATGCTAAGTTTGTATTATTGTTATGCAGAAATGGATATGCAGTATGCCATCACTCACATCCTAACAATAAGAGCAAAATGGATATCAAATCCATAAAGTGAATGGACATTTCTGAGAGAGGACACAAGAGAACCAAGTGGTTTTTCATTCCTGGTAGGGTAGTGAAAGGCAGAGAAATGTGTCATGGATTGATTTCTCTTTTTCCCTCCCTGCCTCCCTCCTTCTTTTCTTCTTTCCCTTTTTTCTTTCTTTCATTTCCTTCCCCTCCCACTTCTTTACATACTCCATGCTTTCCACATAAAATAACTACTTTACTCTCATTGTTTCAATGATTATATCACCAAATCTTTATCTCAAATTCTGACACTTCTCCCAGTAGCCTTGTTTTCTCTATCTATTTTCAACATACAGATGGTTCATGGTAAATGTTGTGAAAACTTTTCCTACAACTGCTAATTATGAATGGAAGTTTAAAATTTTAAAACTGAGATTACATTAAAATCCATATTAAAATTCAGACATCACATTTAGGCTGATTCATCTTAAATTTCAAGATGCTTGCTTTATAATATTCACAGGTTTGAAACAGTTTACTTGTCAAACTGAAATGTGCAGAAGACCCAACATGTTAGTCATTTGAGAAAGTGCCAGTAAATTTTATTGGAAGAAATATTTAGCAGTTTTAGATATATAGATAGTTTTAATATTTTCAACATTGAATTCAATTGCATAGTTCAATATTTCTATTTTCCCCAATCTTTATAATTTTCCTGCAAAAAATAATTTCTATGAAATATTCCTATTGAAATGCACTATCTCCATGAATGAGTGAAAATGCTCCATATAAGATCAAAAAATAAATATAATAGTTATAATCCAAGTATTGACCATCTCCTAAAATTAGACATCTTCTCTGAATAAAACTTGTTCATTTTAATTCATAATTAGAAACATTATTTTAAATAATTTAGTATTACAAGGTAAAGAGCATGTGTAAAACATAATAAAGTTCTCAAACCTTGTAACTAATTGTTCTTTTGATACATTATATAAAAGAAAGGCATTCAGGTTTATTTACTCAATAGGTGGAAAGTGTAATTATCATGCATGCTAATGCTAGTTATTTTGAATAAAGCCTTAGGGAAATGACTACAGCTATAACATTGTCTACTTATTAAAAAATGTGTTGTGGATATTTTTCAGTCCTTCCTATTATGGAAGAAGTTATGCCAAAAAAAATGTGAGACTAAGGTACAGAGATGATAATGTATCAATTCTCTACTACAAAGTGAACTGATAGATGTCTGCCATTAAGTGATAAAGATTTATTAAAGCTAACATTAGTCTTAGTCACAAGGTAAGAAGGATAGAAACTTAACACATGGACTGCAGCATGCCATAAGTCTTTTTAAAAAATCATTGCTGTGAAAGCCTGAACAAAACACAGAACCACAGAAAGGCATTCATGGGTAAATTGAGATATTTTGTCAATATGTAGCTCTGATTCTGATTAATTTTACATTTCAATGCCCATCCATTAAATATTTTGACTCATGGCTTAACTAATCTATTCACTTATCACAATATTCTTGCCATACCTCCAATATCTAAAAATTGCCTTTTTACAGTCTTATTGATGATGATTTCATGAAGCTTCCACTATTATCCTATTCATCTTTTTTGTTCTAAACTGAATATTGATATAAACTACAATTGGGACATCATCTGATGTATAGCATTTTGTCCCAGCTTTTCTTTTCCACCTCTGCAATTAAACTGTCAAACAGAGAAAATGTCTTTTTCATCATTGCATTATATGATTAGAATAAAATGCTAAAATTAATCAAGATGTCTAATGATTGGACCCCATTAAGATATAATTTTTCATGGATAGAAATTACGTCTGCTTTATTCCTTGTTTATAATTTCCAACTTTAAAGAAACTAGGTTATCTTTCAAATTTATTCTCCAAACAAAAACAAGTAGACTTAGAATGTCACATAATCACCATTCCAAAAGGCTGTATTAACTGAAATTATAAATATTTCCAAATAATTTTACATTTTTAATAAGTTATTGAGAAAAATTATTTGTGGAATAGTTACATAATATGCGATATTGCTACTAAGATATCAAACAGAATAGTCTATATTTAATCCATTGCAGATTATTGGCTATTTCTGTTGACATTGCTGTAACATGAATTTAGCAGATGGTGTAAATCCTATACTCATTATTAATATAAGAATATTAATTTCTTTCTAAATTCTATATTCAGTATGATCATGATGAAATTCACTGCTAGATGTGTGTCACTATCAAAATATAAACAATGATCATGAAAGGCAATTTATGACATTGAAAGATGACTAGACTTGAAGTCAGGTAAGGAGTCTACCTCATAACTCTGCTGGTACTAGTTTAATATAATTTGAAATTAAAACGATTGCATCTCAGTTTATTTATCTATAGAATGACAATTTGTAATTAAACCTCCATTCTCTCCCCCTACAGAATACCTGTAAATTTTACACTGGATAATATGTGTGAAAATGTTAGAGTAGGAGACTAAGAGACAGGGCTGAGACTAGATGGAAAGGCTTGAAGAGCATGTGCAGGTTTTAAACTTAGCAACTCTTCAGCAGGCATTAACTAGAGGGGCTGATAACTACAGATGAGAACCAACCTCAACCGGCTTGTCAACTATCTCTGCCACCTTACATGAAGTTTGGCTAATTATTAATACAATATAATTTACATTGTGGTTTTAAAATTTCTCCACCCTTGAAATCAGCATGACAGTTGTGAAATAGACATACAAAGTATGAAAATGAGAGGGAACAAAATTCTAGGAATTCCCACCCAAATCATAGTGAAAGCCAACTCCTTGGCCTTGAATATTTCTCCCCTCAATTAGCAAGACTACAAAAGAACTAAGAGCACTTCCTTCTGGTGCAGCTGCTCTTTTACAGGGCTGCCTGCTCTATTTCCTGAGAGTGTATTTCTACCTTCGACTTAGCTTTTGCTTGCTTGGCTTATGTGCATCCTGAAATTCTTTTCCCTGACAAACACCAAAAACTTGGAAAAACCTTCACTCACAGGCCAGTAACAAAAATAGCTAGAATAGTACATAATAAATCATTTTAAAATTTCTGAATTTTGAATTATGAATATTTCACTCCTGATTTTTAGTATATATAAATACTGAAAGTAGGTATCCTTGTTATGTCACAGGTAAAGGCAGGCAATTCCTAATTCCCTATATAATTGAGTTCTAGATATTCCACTACATGTATCATTAGCTTTCTGCCCCACAGGAACTTTAAACCTCAATATTTTCAAACTGAATCCACCTTGTATTTACCTCTTCCCACTAGAACTATACAACCTCCCCAAATCTGATCCTCCATTGGCAATCTCTCCTGCTACCAATGATACTATTACCTATTCATTTACTTTAGCCAGATAACTATCCTTGATTCATCTCCTTCCATTACCTCTCACATCTCCATTATCATTGCTATTTCCTTAAGTCAATTTGTCTTAATTATTACAATCGTCTTTTACTTAAACTTTCTGGCCTCTAATATTTCCCATTATACTTCCTATACTTTGCAACCAGAGTGATCATTCTAAACTACATTTGGTCATATTATCTCTCAAGATCAATTCCTTTATGATTCCCCATTGCATTCAAGGTAAAATATAAGTGGATTAGCAAATATAAAGAAACTTCATGACTTCAAACTTTCTGATATTCACAGTTTTTTTGTGTCCTGGTCACACAAATATTTTAATTGCCTACAATTATTTTAATCTTCTAGGTCTTTTGGACATTTTTTGCTTTAAATGAAATATCTTTTATCTTGCTTATTTTTTTCCTCATCCTTGAAGATTTTATTAAAACTCAGCTGAAGTATCATCTCTTTGACAATCGAATGCTTATTCTCTCCACTTTCTGTCTCCCCACATTGACACTTTTTTGATTAGGTGTCCTCTCATGTGTTCTCAAAGGACTTGTATGATTTCTTTTAACTCTTATCCTTATGTATTGAAATCATTGATCTCTAGCATTAATCTGTGAGGTCTTTGATTACATGGAGCCATAGCATATTTATATTTGTATATATTGTTGATAGAATAGAATAAATAATGAATGAATATATCAAAAGACAATGAAGTAAAAATCAGAATTTCAGGCAGACCTGTAAATTATTTTAAGATGTAAGCAATCAGAGTATAATGCTGACTTTTAACTCAAAACAAGTAATAAACACATTTCATGAAATAAATCAACTTTTATTTCTATATACAAATAGAAAAGAAATTTTCTTATCTGGAGAGAAAAAACTCAATTTTTGAATTCCTATTTGCAGACAATTAGCAAATGGGTACATAAATAGAACAATCAATTCTAATAATAATTTAATCCTGATCTGCCCCTGGACTTCATCTCCACTTATATGTTAATAGGCAACTCACACTTAGTATGAATATAGTAGAATTCTAGACTCTCTCAAAGCAAACATGATCATTTCTTAATTTTCTCAACTCAGTAAATGTCACCAAGATTTATTTAATTATTCAAGTAAAAATCCCAGCAGTTTTATAGGTACGTAGTATTTCTTTAACCCTCAGATGCCAATTAAATAAACAATTATAGATCTTTAAATGTATTATTTATCATGCTATGGCATGATATAACAATACTGTTATCAAGTTGCTATGTACTGTGTATGATAAGTATAATCAGGACCAAACCAAAGGATTGTACAAAGTGCTTTGGAAGTATAGAGGAAGTTGTGTTTTAATCTGCCATGTTGTCTAACTATTCAAGGCTTGACTGTGCTAAAAAGGAATAGAAGATTTATTTATTGGATTCTTACTGTATGCCAAACAATGAGGCATTGTAGTTTAACGTATTATATCAGTTAAACTTTATAAACTTATAAAATAATATTATAATTCTTATTTAAGGTAAGATAAATTGCTCAGAAATGTTAAATGATTGCTAAAAGTCACAGGATTAATACATGCTGAGTACAAGAATTCAATCTAGGAATGATTTCTCTTCCACAAGTAAAAGGGGATAACACTAAAAAGTCATGTTGAAAGATTAGTTATCTACATACAGAAATAGAAAGGCTAATTTTGATGGAAAGAAAAGAAGTTCAGGATTGAAGAATTTATATATAGGAAAAATAGTAGTTTAGTATGACTATAGCTAGTAGGCAAGACAGACAGATGTAACAGAAAATCATAAAGTGACAGGTAATTTGTAGAATTGTATATAAAATACTGAAGTGTTTGTGTTAAACCATGAGCCTGATAGAGAGCTATTTTCAAATTTTGATCAAAAGATTGGCATGATAAAATTCTTATGTAAATAGTTTTTTAAAATAATAGAGATTGGAAAATTTGTGAGGATAACATCATAATTGTCTAGGTATGAGGGTAAAATAATTACATTAAGCCTTGTTTCAATAGGCTGATGTAGTGCTGAACTGGGACATTAGTCGATACTAAGAAGAAGACATTTGACAGTAAAACGCAAGACCAGTGTCCTTAAAGGTCTAGATCAGAAAGATGAAAATCCTGATCTGCCCGATTCCAGTATTCTGAGAATTGGAACAACCTAGAATAAGCAGAATGCTATGATTCAGAATATTTTGGGAACCCGAGGATTACCATTGTGGTCTCAGATCTTTATATCTCATAGTATTTAAGAAGGCTTATAGGAGGGAGTATTAAAAAAGAATAATTACCTACTAAAGATAATAATTTGACTCAATAATAGCTTTAATAAGTAAAGAACAGAGGTTATCACAACATATCTTGTATATACTTAATGGGTCCTATATAAAGGATATCTGAATTTGCAGTGGATACGCTGGAAAGATTTAATAGGACAAGTATTCAAGCAGTTGATAACTTTATATGATGGGCTATATTATTTGAAGAAGAGTTAGTATATTAGGGGAAAAATATTTCACTTTCAGAGAATATGAGCACGGAAAAAAGTATTTAACTGTTCAACTTTATAAAACGCAAATTCAACTTTTCATTTCAATTTTGTTTTTTTTTTTTTATTTTTTTTATTTTTTTGAGACAGAGTCTCACTTTATTGCCCAGGCTAGAGTGAGTGCCGTGGCGTCAGCCTAGCTCATAGCAACCTCACACTCCTGGGCTCAAGCAATCCTGCTGCCTCAGCCTCCCAAGTAGCTGGGACTACAGGCATGTGCCACCATGCCCGGCGAATTTTTTTTTTTCTATATATATTAGTTGGCCAATTAATTTCTTTGTATTTATAGTAGAGATGGGGTCTCGCTCTTGCTCAGGCTGGTCTTGAACTCCTGAGCTCAAATGATCCGCCCACCTCGGCCTCCCAGAGAGCTAGGATTACAGGCTTGAGCCACCGCGCCCGGCCTCATTTCAATTTTGAAGAATACATTCCAGTTTCTTTCAGTGTCTTGGATCCTTATTTTAAACTATTTTATGATACATTTCAGCAATATAAATGTAATACAATTGCATTCTTGCCAATTAACTGGAATTTCTGGTTGACAGAATGTTAATTGATGTACAGTTCCTTAAATATGTATTTGAGGCTAGCAGTTTCTACAAAATGAAGTTATTTAGGTCTATGAACTTTTACATTGGCAGTTTTCAGAAATTATATCAATGATAATGGAACAGATTTTGCCCACACCATCTGTTATTATTCAGAGACTTAAATTTCGCAGTTGAAAAGCTAGTTGATAAAAACATCAATGCTAAGGCTGCTGAAAGATATTTCTCCTCTAAACATTATGATTTAGTTGTTTCCTCAACACTATATTGCTTGATTATCTCAGCTATAGGATAAGATAATGCATTTTATGGCCATTTTCTTACTGAGCCTAATTTACCATTTTCCATCACTTAGAAAACGGTATAACCAGCAAATCAACCTAATTGCTCACTGAGGAAATTTGTAACGTGGCAACAGAAAGAAATGTCTTTCATTCCCATGATACAATAAGAAAGATAATTGTCATAAAACATACATAATGCAAGGAAAATGCACTCAAAATGTGATTGGAAAATACCCAGATTATATTTCTGAGTTGCTGCCAAGTTTATTTTTTGCTATTTAATATTATTTCTTTGTCATAATAACCTCTTTCATCATTATCAATGTGCTCAACTCTGCAGTTGATTTGATTTAATCACTAAGCCAGGAAAAGGAACAGATTGATGTTTTATTTTGCATCCAGTATATTCTACCTTTTTAACTTGGTTCTCTGATTGTTCAAACTTCTATTCAGAATATTTAGGCAGAATTAACACCCAGAGATAAGAGATAGATTTTTAGTGAATGGTTTAAATATTACAGGGTATTTTATCTATTTTATAATGTGAGATGCAAAACATCAAAGTTTAAATAACTAAGATTTTGGAATCAGATTGCCCTGTGTACATATCTGGGTTTTATTACTAGTCAGAAGCATTTTGAATTGTGGTGTCTTGATCTGTAACATGGAGATAATATCTCCCATTTTTAGAGATACTTTTAGGATAAAGTGAAATAATGTGTGAAGAGTTTTACTTGCTGAAAGTGTTATCCCAGAAGCCTGCTGATTGAGACCTGCTCACCATAGTCAGACAGATTCCACTTTGCCACAAGGTGTTTGTGTATCTTTACCAAATTAGTTGATCTTTTAATCATATGTTTTCTCATATGTAAAATGAAAGTTTTCCTTTCAATATTCATTGAGAACCTCCAATGCCTCCATGGAGTTTATAATTTAGTAGGGAAATAATAGCACCTAATGTATAAGGTTACAATGCATATTAAAAGAAGAAATGCATATACAACAATTAGCTACTGATAGCTATTGTGTACAATTGCAGCTACTGTTATTATTATTATACATGAGAGAAACCTTAAAAATGAGAGGAATGAAAGAGATAAATTTAGTGGAATGGGACTTAGGGAAAAGATACCTTGGTGAGGGAGCAAATAGAACACAAAGGAAAAGAGCGATAGGGTTGCTAATACGATAGGTGATGTTTCTAATCAGTTCTCCTAGAAAAGAGGGTCAGTATAAAAGAGTGAGTGGGAGAAAACTTGATAGAAAATTTGATTGCACTTTGTGGAGGTCATTGAGAAATCTGTTTTATTTTCTGGGCAACAGAGACTCATGAATGCCTTTGAAGTGAATAATATTATCATGTGTAGAAATACGGTGAGTGGGGCCAATTAGATTTTATTTCCTCCTACTTATAGGAAGAGGCATTCTTTAGACCCTACCCAGGTCAAATTATTGTAGAGGGTAGATATTTTTAAAAATGTAACTAATTAGTCCTATCACCAAATTATGTATTATAGATCTGTGGTCTTCTGGTATATCTCTCTCAGAAGAAAATAGCCTTAAGCAAAGTTAGACCCTTTCTGCATAGTAAACTGTTGTTTACTTCTCCCTGTTTCTATTTTATCTTAGCTGAAAATATAAAGCTGCAACCTCAAAGTCATTAGGAATAGAAAGTCTGTCCTACACTTGAATATCCTTCATATAAAGTGCACTCCAGAGGAAGAATTTAATGATCATAGTACCAGACTGATGCTCTCAATACCCCTGAAATTCTGGCATGAAGGTCATTCTATAAGGAGTTACTAAGAACAGAGGCACATAGCTCTATTGAAAACTCAGAGTAAGCACCTCAATAGGTTGCTTCCAGGGGTGAATCTGATTCTTAGTCTAGTTTCTTTGTCAGGCAAAGGCCTACTCTAGTTTTATATTAATTTTAGTATTGTTGCAGACATCAAAAGGGAAAAGTTTAGATACAAACAACCTCTGCATTCAACAAGAAATCTACCAAGTTTGCAGTATTGAACTAGAAACTGTATTTTTAATTTCGACCTAGCAACTAAGTTGGAAAGTTGAATTCTCTCACTTCAATAAGTCATTTCCTCCCTTCACAGAGTACATACAAAAAAGAAGCACACTAACCGCTTACACAGGAAAGTAAAGATTAGTGCCTATGTTGTAAACAAAATGTGCTCTGCCCAGCTTCATTGAAATTGCAGTGAGTTATTATACTTTTTTAGTTTATACTTTCTCCATATTGTACAAAGGAACAAGTTGCCCTGTTATATATTTTTTAATCTTTCTAATAATAATGATTAACCCAGTTAAGTAGGAAAAATATCCCCTTAGTGAAAAGAGATTAAAAAGAAATATAAGCACACTAGGAGAAAAAAGAATAGTAGACAAAATTAAACAGGAGAGATGATATGTTATCAGAAAGATTAGAACACTATCCCAAGGCAGACTGTGGGTAGCCTGAGGACACAAGAGCAGATGCATCTAGAAAAAGAAATGTCCCTGAACTCTGTCAACTTCATTAATACTAAATTAGTAAGTGCAAGTGAATACATAGTTTTACTTTCTAATTCTGAGTTGAAATGTTTGGATTTGTAAAGAATATCATGCTCCAGCTCACACACAGTAAAACAACTGTTAAATATCAGGTCCATAAAATCCTAAAAAGAACAGAATCTTACTCTATTTGTTCCTCAATGAATGATTGTCCTATAAGCCTATGACTAGCCTCAGTCATTGCATTTAGGCTCATAGAAGCAGCTGGCCACGAAGGTGGTAAGCTTTGTAGCTACTGAACAAGGAAAATAATTCCATTTTCTTTCCAAAACCCTGTATAGGCGATTTAGAGGAATATAGGATCCCATGTGTTAAGGCAGAGAATAGGTACAACTTTAATTTCTTTGTTCAATTGTACCCTAATGAAAACAATTTTTAAAAAATAGGCCAGACACGGTGGCTCACACCTGTAATCCTAGTCTAGATTCTAAAGAAAAAGAAGGCATCAAAGGAGATATGAGATATGAATATTAGTCTGTGGCAAGAATAGGAAGATAAGGTCTGCATAAAAATAGATAAGAAAAATTCAGCATTTTTAAAAATTAATTACTAAAAACCAAGGGTGAAATAGCATGAGAATATAGTATATCATAAGTGTTTCAGATACAGGCAGAGTTTGCACAAACTCACAGGCTGTTCTCCATGGACCTCACTGATTTCTTCCAAGGAAGACTAAGGAAAGATGGGATAAAAATCAATGCTTTTTTTGGTGATGTAAATCTGAGTGAGGGGAGGAATCACCTGGTATCTCCTTCACTAAAAAACAAAAGCAGTAGATTGCAAGGGCAAGGGAAGAACAACAAATGTTTTTGCACCAAGAGCACATGTGCGGGTCCATTGTAGCTGAAAGAAAGAGATCCTTTACTTCTGGGGAAGGGGAAAGAAATTCTTCCCGGCCCAGATTACTGGGGAAATCTAGTGATGCTGTCCAAGGTGCTGACCTAGGATCAAGCCAAAAATGCTCATCCCATTGTATCCATTACTTGTATATCAAAGTGACCCAGAAATATTCGATCTCTAACCAATGTTTTTTTCTAACATTAGGTTATTGAGGAAATGTAGAGGGGAGCTATCCCATTTTTCCCTTTTCTGACCTCTTTATTACAGTAAATGATACACTGGTTTAAGAGTCTAGATATTAGCAATATTTTCTATCACAATTCCTTTGAGGTTAGAGGGAAGATCAGAAATAGGATTAACTATAAGCTTAAAAATTGGAAAGACTGTTGAAAGCTCTAAATACATACTCAGACATATCCATGATACTCCTTTACATTTGCCATCCTGATGTTTCTTAAAATGTATCATTGTTTTGGATTAAATAAATTTCAAGGAATGAGATTTAAAATCAGCTTGCTTCTTATCACTATCATGGTTACTAGGAATATATGAATGTACTAACTTCATAGAAAACTCACCAGGATTTGGTGTTCAAACATGACAAGCACTTTAAGTTTTTGACTGTAATTCATAAGAATTTTCAAACAACATGATCTAAAGTAATTATTTTTAATTAAGTTTTGTGAATTTTGGTGGAGGGAAAAGGTACTAAAATTGATTCACAGCAAACCACTAAATTAATACTAAATGAGATCTTTCTTTCATTATTCATCATTACCTTCATATTTTTTCTTCCTTGCTTGCAAATATTAGATTCTATGATGTAACACTCTCTTACAAACACTATTGATACTTTTGACCCTGGTTAATTAATCATATTAAGTTGACAAAGTCTTATCTTTGGTTAAGCCCAATAATCTGTTCTCAGGAAGCTAGATATTATCGAAGAACATCTTAGAACACTTTTAACTTGTCCCTTTAATTTCATGACCATCAATCTCATATTAGAATTTAGCATTAAAAAATTACAAAATTACAAAAATAATTTGCAAAAATTTCCTTAGCAGATTTATTTTCACATTTTCTACACCCCAAATAACTTCTAAATACAGTCTCACTTTTGTTTTCTGATGATAATATCATCTCCAGCTATAAAAAAACTTAGATAGACTGAAGGCTCATTTCTTTCCCCTTTTGTTACTTCAACAGGGATCCCTCTCAGCTAGGCAGAAAGGAAGGGCTTTGGCTGATGTCAGCATCCCTGGAAGGCCAGGCTTTACCCAGAGTCCTCAGTATGCAGAAGTTAGACCAGAATATACACACTCCCGGGTATTCTTCAAGTTGCCTTGAAAAATTCTTATTACTTAGAGAAAACAGAAGTCCTACAGTCCACCTTAGGTTAACCTTTAGGTATGTAACACAGTGTTTACCAGCCTTGGTCACTCTCTTGAAGTGCCCTCTGCCATAGGTTCACATGCAGCCCACACAGGATCCTTTCTGCCAGAAACTTGGCCATATTGCGTATTGAACTTCTTTTTGCATGTGCTATGGAATAGTAAGAGTTCTGGGGACTGAATGCACTCTAACATGTTTCTGCTTATAATATTTTACCAAATAAATGTTATGTCTACTCTGTCCAGCAGTGTGCTCATAATGCTCTTGGGTGACCACCTCTTTTTCATTGAGAAAATTTTTAAAAACTCATTTGTCTTTTTTCACCAAATCTGCTGAAAGAATCAATTTAACCTAGTGCTCAAGAAGATATTTTCTGGAGCTCTCCTACAGGGCTTTTAATCTCAGCTCTGCTAATCAGCCATATGCTCTTCACCAATTTGTTTTCTTTCCTGTGTCTCAGTTTCCTTATCTGTAAAATAGGAATAATACATACTTTGTAGGGTTATAGTGAGGATTAAGTTAATGTGTGTGTGTGTGTGTGTGCTGCTTAAAACAGAGTCTGAGATTTAAAAAATCAATATTAGTGTTTGTTAAATGAATAAAGCTTATCTGTAACTATAACCACATTCTCTGTGTTTTCTACTATCACCATGGAAGATGGAAGAAGTGGCCCTTTCAAAGGTCAACTGCTGCTCTTAGCTTTGGATCAGATCCTGTTTGGTATATAAGAACTTCTATATACTAAAAAAGAGAGTTTTTACATTCGCCCTCTCTTTGCTGTTGTCAATTTCTCCTACTCCTCTGAATCGTTTTGACTAGCATAAAAATATTTTCTATTGTTTCTCAAAATAATAAAAATGTAATTTTTTAATTTTTATGCCCTTTATCTACCAACTATATTTTCTCCTTGACAACAAATTCTTAAAAATAGATTAGTTGTTGCAGATTAGTTGTGGCATTTCCCAAAAATGTCCATGGCAATATTTCTGATTCCACTTGCACCTTAATAGTGTTACTCATTCCATTAAAAGATGAATTTATTTTACTTCTCCTTAAATGGAGTGGATTTTATTACTGCCTCTATGAAGATAATGTAAGAAGTGATGTTGTGTGACTTCTCAGGGCAGGTAACAAAAAGTAATATGGTTTCATCTCTCTCTCTCTCACCCTGCCCTCACTGGGATACTTACCCTGTATTCCAGCCACTCTGTAGTAAGGAAGCCCAGGGTATGTGGAGACACCAGTGATCAACTTGCCCCAGCTAATGTCAACATCCCCAACTAACGTCAGCCTCCAGCCTGTTTCATCCTGCAGACATGTGAGTGAGCAAGCCTTCAGATAATTCTAGGTCCAGGCATTTGAATCTCCCAGCTTGAGGTCCTACATATTATAGAGCACAGACAATTTATCCCTGTCATGACCAGTTCAAATTCCTGACCACAAAATCCATGAGAATAATAAGTAATTGTTTTATGCCACTGAGTTGTTGGGTGATTTTTTGTGCAGATATAATAACTAGAACTTTTGTTTATTACTGGAGTGACTGTAGGGGAACTCTACATTAGGAATCAGCTATTTCCATTAGGAAATGACAGATTGATGGAGATATGGAAATTACAAGACAGAAGTTAAAATAAATGAAGAAGTCATCCAAATTTTGGAATTCATCTAATAGAATTTCTTTAAAAAGATAATGAAAAATATAATAAAGAAATAGTTAATAAAATAAATTCCCTAAAAATCAAAAAAGACCATTCATTTAATTGGAATAGACAAGTTTGTCTATTATTATTTCCCCAAGTTATCCAATTTATGCAATCAGAAAATATCGCTAGTAATTTTCTTCTTCCTACTATTCTTTTTAAAAGAGTTATTTAAATGATTTCTCAATAATCAAGATATATTAAACAGTTAAATTAAAATAAAAATTCAAAATAAGTATGGTGATAGTTAAAAAGCTTATAGTAAAGTTCTATATAAAATTAATTTTCTTTGAAACACTGTCATTTAAATTATTATCTTATTCTATGAATCTAAAAGAAATGGAATAAAGTTAAGCATCCTTCCCTGTAGGATTCATAACATCTGCTATATTTATTATTGACATTGATAAAAAAATTACTCTTAACTTTCAAAAAGTAACATATTATCTTTTCATATCTTATAAATATACTGTTATTTGGTTTTTGAAAATTGCCTTCCTTAAAATAAATTGTTTAGAATCATATAATTGACTATTTTCTTTGAATAAACCTTTTATATCAAAATTTCACCTAGCATTTCAGATGGAATGGTTGGAATTACATAATTTTTGCTCATGGAAGATACCTGCGGCCGGGCGCGGTGGCTCAAGCCTGTAATCCTAGCTCTCTGGGAGGCCGAGGTGGGCGGATCGTTTGAGCTCAGGAGTTCAAGACCAGCCTGAGCAAGAGCGAGACCCCATCTCTACTATAAATAGAAAGAAATTAATTGGCCAACTAATATATAGAGAAAAAAAAATTAGCTGGGCATGGTGGTGCATGCCTGTAGTCCCAGCTAATTGGGAGGCTGAGGCAGCAGGATTGCTTGAGCCCAGGAGTTTGAAGTTGCTGTGAGCTAGGCTGACGCCACGGCACTCACTCTAGCCTGGGCACTAAAGTGAGACTCTGTCTCAAAAAAAAAAAAAAAGATACGTGCTTAGTCATTACTTTTGCCTATATAGTTTGCTATATCTCCAAAATTCTAAATTAAAATACTTTACAATTAAGTATAAGTGGAAACATTGTCCTATTCTGAAATATGGGTTATTTAAAGATTTTAGTATCACTTTAATCTTGTCATTATTAATGGCAGCACGACCTACAAATTTGTCACTTTTAGCATCCCTGATAGTACACAACTACTTTTTTCCAGTACTGTTTTTTATAAATAACTTTTTTAGCAACTGAATTTTTTAACAATGACCTCCTCAGAACTTTCAATCCATTAACTTTAATCACATTTTATTTTTTTCCTTCTATTCCTTTATGCTATTTCTCCTCTCATAAACTTACATGTTATATCACTATCATCACTTTATTGCATACTTTCATCTGTCTGGTATGCTTATCCATCAAACCCACAGACAAATACCTCATGCTGGTTACTTTGAACTCTTTGCTGAGTTCATGTCTACACATGAAGAGCAGCTTAAAAATGGATTTAAAAAAACATGGTGGATAATCTTACTTTGGACTTTAACCAAAAATCTCAAGTGGGTCTTGGAAAGTTTCAGCAACCTAACCCTACTTTCCAAGATAATTTACATTGAATACCATCAGATAACTTTTTCAGACATTTTCAATTTTACTCAAACTCTGATGTTCCTTTTCTCCTTCTTATTGTCAGCTATGTTCTTGCTTCTTATTTCACTGAAAAATAAAAGCAAAGAAACTTCTCATCTTCACAATATCAGATATAACAACTATTTGTACCTCTATTCACAGTCCCTGTCTTCCCATATTAGAAGAAATAAACTGCCCCATCTGCTTTCAGAGGCAGAGTCTTCCAGTTTTGTACCAAATTTCTTCCTTTTGATAGTGTTTTGGCGTCACAGTTATGCCTTCTCTTTCCTGTTGCCCCTTTCTACTTCATGCTGCTCATATAAACAAAGAAACATATAAAAATATTCCTTCTATTTTTTTGAAAAAACTCTTATTTTGCCTTATATCTAATCCAGGTTATTGGGCTATATCTTAGTTCATTTTTAGATTATAACTTTTGAAATGACTAAATGTACTGCCTCCATTTCCTCACCTCCTACACACCTCCATTTCCACAAAATGACACTCTGTCAAGATTACCAGTAATGACTGTTTCAACTCTGGTGAATTCTCGATGCTCAAATAAGATGAGCAGCAGCTTTTGATAAATTCATCACATCTTTCTTCTAGACACATTTCTTTCAGTTGATTTTGAGGACCCCACCTTCTCCAAGTGTTCTTCTATTTTGGTATATGTTTAATATCTCCATGTGTGAATTCAAAATAAATTTATGCAAAAATATTTTCCATTAAATTTTAACATTTAAAAGTACTCCTTTCCTTTGCATTTTATTTTACTATTCTCAAATTTTAAAAACCACTTACTACATAATAAATTGAATGAATCTTCTACATACTCAGTATCGCAAATTTAACTATGATCAGATATGAATATTTACAGTTCAGTAATTGTTAAATTTTCTCAGCCTTCATTTTGACTTTTGTGATAACAATGTGGTAAATAGTTTTTCTGCTATTGTTGACACTGTTGTTGGTTTTTTCTTATTTATTTTTGAAAGAATAAGGCATATGTAAAAAGGATCATAATAAGAGAATTTTTTAAATCTCCAAATAAAAAGATGCTGACCAAAGCCAGATGTGTTCAAATGATTTAGAGTCAGTTTGACTCTCTTCTTTAACATGAAAATGATCTTTTTTCCATAATTTAAAAAATTTGGGAGAGCAGAAAGTACACGTTTAAATCATTCTCCACTTCTCCTTTTATTGTTATATAAGAATATAGGTAGCAAGAATGTAATTTAATGATGTCAGGAACCAATATTTTTAACTCCTTTATTTCATTCAATTTTGCCAAATACTCTGGTAGATTCACTGTTTACTTCCTTTGCATATAACCCTCATTTATCCTCAATAGAAATGTGATACTCAGCACGCAAATGCAATTCTGTAGCCTCCATTATTATTAATATCATTATTATTAGAAAGATTTATAAAAACAAATTGTAGGTGTATAAACTTCTGTCAAGTTGGTTTAGGTACCTTAGTAGGAATAAGGATAACTATGAATAGGTGCTAAGAGTGGGAATATGTGACTAATAAAGAGACATTCCAGATTAAGCAGATTTTCTTACCATTTCATAAAATAAAAACTTTTTTTAAAAAATGATGTTTTAAATTTTATTAACAATGTATTTTTTCTTTTTCCATTAAACTCTATATTAATCAGACCCCATTTGGAATCTATAGAAAATATAGACCATAAAAGTCAGTGACAGTAAAAAATGAATTAAAAAATTGTACAAAACCCATTTTTTAACAATTTAGGCTTTTTTACAAAAGACTTACTTTTTTAAAACAATTACATATTTACCGAAAATTGAAAAGATAATAATGTCATTTTTCTATTCTAAGACCTAATTCAGATATCACATTACATTTAGTTGTCATGTCTCCTGAGGATCCTCTTGGCTGTGACAGTATCAGAAACTCTCCTCATTTTTGGTGATCTTAACAGTTTTGAGGAGTATGAATCAGGTATTTTGTAGGATGGACCTCTATTGGGATTTGTCTGATGTTTTCCTCATGCTTAGACCAGGATTATGGGTTTTGAGGAGGAAGACTGCAGATGTAAAGTTCCATCCTCATCACACCATATTGTTGGCTCATATGATCAACATGATCTATCACTGTGGATGCTGATTTTGTTCACCAAGCTGGGTAGTATTTGCCAAGTTTCTCCACTGTAAAGGTACTCAAGGATTGTTCCCTTATTTTCCTACTGTACTCTTTAGAAAGAAGTAACTATGTGCTGGGCATACTATAAAAGGAGTGAGTTATGTTCCTACTTTTTAAAGTCAGGTTATCTGCAGAAAAATTTAAATTATTTTGCATGGTAAAATTGATTTATTCTCCTCCATGTAGCTATTTTTAAAATCATTTATTTATATCAATATAGATTCATGAATATTTATTTTATATTTGGGGTTATAATCCAGTACTATTTTACTGATTTCATTGCTGTTCAAATAATTCCAGCTTTGGATACCGAAAGCTCTTTCATTTATAAGCAATCAATATTTTTTCACTGTAGCATATACATTTTTAAATCAAAGAAGATAATGATTTTAATAAATGTATTACATTAAAAATTCAGGATTTCATGTATCTGGTCTGTTTGTAAGTGAATATAATGTGAAGCATGCTAAATGCTTCAAAATTTGTGTAATGATTATAATATTAAAATAAATTATTTGGTCACATTTATAATAATAATAATATCAACTCTTTGAAATCTAAAACTAGAGTAAGAAAATAAAAAAGATTGATATGTATTTTGATTTGTATCTGTGTGACTGCATTCCTTATAGATTCCACATTTGCAAATTTGCCTACTCCTCAGAACTTATTTGTAACCCAAAATCAATACTTGTGGCACTTTCAGGAGTATGTGCAGAGTATAAAGATTTGGAGTCACCTGACTAGTATATTCAGAGCTGAGGTCCAAAAAGTTGATGTTCTTTTATCTTGTTTCAGCACACATACAGAAATGGCTAGAAAAAGGAGCTTTCAGCAGTTTCAGTTACTATAGAAAACTGTGATCCAAAAGTATTAAATGGAAAATTAAAGAAATAAACAATTCATAAGTTTTAAATGCTGCATCACATCACATTGCTTATATCATTCACCTGACTTCATCACCTGAAATAGGCAATTTGCCATCTCACATTATCACAAGTAGAAGGATGAGTATATAGTACAATAAGATTATTTGAGAGGTAAAGATCACTTTCACATAACTTTAATTACAGTATATTATTGTAATTGTACTTTATCATTAGTCATCGTTGTTAATCTATTATTGTATCCAATTTATTAAACCTTATCGTAAGTATGAATGTACAGGAAAAAATAGTATATATAGGGATCAGTATCCATTGGGGGTCTTGGAATATTTCCCCTATGGATAAGAGGGGCCTAGTGCAAATGGTAACAATAAACATGTCACTAAAAATATGCAATAAAGTTTTTAGTGAAAGTTCTTGAAAAAGAGTAAATATTAACTTTCTAACATTCTGTAATTAAACACTATTATGTTAAAAAATCCCTGAAGTTAAGACTTATGACTGTAATATAGGAAATAACAAATTACATTTTTGTTTAAGATTTTATTTTGTTCAATTGAAAAGTGTTATTTTCAATCCCTGAGATTCTTTCTTCTGATTTATCTATACTACTCTTGAGAATTTCCACTGTGTATTTTGATTCCTTGAATAAATTATTCATTTCTGGTAGTTCTGTTTGATTTTTCTTTAATATTTCAGTTTCTTTAGTCAATATTCTTCCAAGTCCTGGATTTTTTTTGTGGTTTCCTTGTGTTGAGTATCCATTTTCTCTCACATATTGTTGAGTTTTCTTACAATCCATGTTCAAAATTATTCTATCTTTTTAGTGTTCTGAATTTGGTTGATATCCATTGCTACATAGCTGGTGTTTTCCTTTGGGTGTGTCCTTTAAGTTTGATTCTTCATACTTCCAGAGTTTCTTTGCTGATTCCTTCCCATCTGGAGCAGTTCTTTGGATTTTTGTTTAGGTAATAACATGCCTAGTTTAGGCTCTGAGCCCATCGGTGTTTCTTGTGGGTGAAATTTGACCACATCCTGTGTGATGAGTCAGTAAATACAGTAAAATGGCATGCAAATTGACCTCCCTGTCCATAGGTGGTGCTTGCCAGGAGGATCAAGCTGTAATATTGTTTTTGGGTCCTATAACCTGCTCTCCTTCCTCTGGAGAGGCCCACATTCCCCACTCTCTATTCTAGAGGTCCACTTATTGACTAGGGCTGCCAACTCATCTGGCTGTTTCATGCTGAGTAAAGGATGATGATTTTCTGTTAAGGTGGCCTCTTGTAGGTACTCCGGGGGTCTCTCCAGGGGACTTCAGTATATGGTCTTGGTAAATTGTTGTAGTTGTAGGTGAGGAGGTAAGCACCAGGGCTGGCAGAGAATGTAGGGCCATTTGTCACTTTTTAGACTAGTATTTGTCTCTGTTGTTGTTGTTTTTTTCTGTGGGGGCCGAATGAGTTTCATTTTAATCTTTCCATGGCTTCATTAGAGAATGATGGGATCCAAGTAGGTATGCCTATGACCTTAATAGCAGTTGGGATAGAAAGTAAGATTGGATAGGGACCTTTCCACATCAGAGCTAGTTGGGATATGGGGAACCCATTCTTCCACTGTTTGATTAGCACTACGTTCCACAGCTGACAAAGAGGACTAGGGGAAGAAGGGCCACTAGACAGTAGCTTGTGTTCTTGTAATGTGTGCAAGAACCAAGCTACTTGAAGGGCATGTTGGTGTCCAGCTGTTTCCCATGAAGCAAAAGCAGGACTGTTATCACTCTGTAAGGACTGGGGGAGGCCCAAACTAGGTATCATGTCCTCCAGAAATCTTCAGGAAACTTCAGGGGCCTTTTCAGTCCTACAAGGAAAAGCTTCAACCCAATGAGTAAAAGTGTTAATAAACACTAATAAGTAGCCTTCATGCTGTTTCCTATCCTTGATACTCTTGCTATCAGTAAACCACTGATGGGCTTGAGGGATAGAGACTGAGAATATATCTGGGTAAGGTAATGGTGTAGTATAATCACTGAACAATTATGTAGTAGCCCACTGGTTTCCCCTATTGTTTCTTCTGGAAGAAGAGTGGCAGTGTTAAGTCCAGAGCAAATCTCAATTTTTAAGTCAGCGGCTTCTATTAACATGGCCTGGAATTTTAAGAAGTGGCTGTCTGAAATCCACTTTGCTGCCCCTCCCTGGAGGAGCTCAGAGACCCTGTGGGAAGTTCTAATAGTAAGGAGAGCTCCCATAGTAAATTTAGTGGCCTCTGGTAAGAGTAAAGATATGGCTGCTATTGCCTTCAAACAGGCAGGCCATCCTGCAGCTGTGGGGTCTAATTTCTTTAATACATAGGCCACCAGTTGTAACTGTAGCCCCACAAGCTGTGTTAACACCTCAAGAGCTATTTCCCATCTCTTATGGACATACAAAAGGAAGGCTTTCTGTGGATGTGGTAGGCCCAGGGCTGGGGCTTACAGTAAAGACTTTTTCAATACCTGAACAGCTTGATTTTGTTCAGGTCCCCATATTAGAGGTTCCTTATTGGCATTTCCTTTTAGGTTTTTATAAAGGGATTTAGCCAGAAGCCCATAATTAGGTATCCAAATTCAGCAAAACCCCATAAGCCCAAGAAAAGATCACAGAAGGGGCTGAGTGGTGGGTTCAGGAAGATGAACTATGGCCTAGACATGTTCCAGGGACAGCTCTTGTTTTCCCAGGGTGAGAACAAGCCCCATATAGGTTACCTTTTATTGAGCCAGTTGGGCTTTGGGATGGGACACCCTAAACCCTCTGTCAGCCGGAAATCATAGAGCTCGAGTCGGGTGTTCGCATGCCCCTTTTAAGCCCTGGGAACAGATCAGCAGTTTATCGACATATTGAAGCACCACACCTCGGTGGAGTTGGAGGTCATCTAGATCTTTCCCCAAGGCCTGGCCAAAAAGATGAGGGATGTTCTGGAGTCCTTGTGGGCAACATTGTCCTTGTTAATTGGTGGTGTGAGCCATGCAGGGGCGTTCACCCAAAAGCAAATCAATTTTGGCAGTCAGGGTGGAGAGGAATACAAAACAAAACACTGTTAGGTCTAATATGCTGTAATATGTGGTCTCAGGGAGAATGTTGCCCAGTAACATATAAGGATTGGGCACTATAGGGTGTAGAGGCACCACTGTCTCATTAACTGCCTTTAAGTCTTGCATAAATTGGTTCATGCCATCCTTTTACCGAGCAGGTAAAATAGGGGTGTTACAAGGAATACAACAGTGATGTTTTCAGTTGAATAAACACCTAGGAGTACAGTTTTTGGATGGTATGATAAGAATTATGTTTAAATTAAAAAAAATACTGTCAAACTGTCTTCCAAAGTAGCTGTATAATTTTGGATTTAAATATCAGCAAATAAAAGTTTCTATTGCTCTTCATTTTCATCACCAGTTGGAGTTGTCTTATAGATGTGTAGTTTTGTCTTTTTGTTTTATTTTGCATTTCTCTAATACCAATGATCTTGAATATCATTTAATATACTTATTTTGCATCCACATATATTCATTAGCAAAGTGTCCATTCAGATACTTTGCCTGTTATTTAACTGATTTTGTTGTTTTTTTATTATTAAGTTTTAAGTATTCTTCATATATTTTGGTTACAAAGCTTTATCATATATATGTTCTGAAAATATTTTCTCTCAGTCTGTGGCTTGTCTTTTCATTCTCTAAACAGTGTTTTTCACAGAGAAAAAAATTGAAATTAGATTATTAACATGTTAAAATATAAATTCTATATCATTGGCTTCTTGTCTTTATTATATGTGTTATTTTTCACTTAAAGCATACAATAAAATAAATATTTAAAAATGTTTTTGTTAAGTAATTTAGTACTAAAGTAAATTATCTTGTATATATTTTCTGTATATATGTTGCATTTTGAATATAATGGAGCTACCTAATGCAAGATATAGAGCTTCCATTTATGACAAGAAACATGAGAGAACTTATAAAACAAACAGCATCTGAGTGACCACTTAGTCATCTTATAAAATATGAATATGGCATATGCATTCAAATTTTTATATTTTCAGTATATACCATTCAAAACGTTCTATCATTATTAATAAAATAATTGAATACAAAGTTTACTGAGTATTGATTTTCCTCATTGGTTCAATAAAGTTTCAGAAAAATCGGTGCTAATGTATTTTTTAAGCAGCATCTTTTGCATTGTGAGCTCACAAATTTCACTTAGACCTATTTATAATTTTATTAACTTCTCTAAAAATAAATTTGATAGGTACAGTTACAGAAAATATATAATATTTTAAATTGGTAACAGGTTTTCATCACTCAGCTAGACTATGTTTAACTGACTAGAACCTTCAAATAGATTTTTTTCAGCTATCTATGTAGAAAATCTATATATGTAGAAAATCTGTGTAGCAATCTATGTGGAAAACCTCACTATCAGTTTACATGCTAGCCTAAAAAATAGCATAAAATCATCTGTTAGGATTATCTTATTTTCAAAATGTCAGACATATGTTTGCTTCTAAAGGCAACATTTAAATTCACTTTTTTTTTATTCTAGGACTGTATACATTATAGATTTCCACTGTGTATATGATTAAGTTTCATGAGTATGAGAGGTGAGAGAATTCTGGTAAATATAATTACTGTGCTTGACAAACCTTGAAGAGCTCAAAAATGTCACAGTGATATAACCTCAGGTTGTAATTCTGACATCACACATGTTTCCTATGAGAGAATGAGAGAGTGAGTGGAGGCTTAAATACAGAAATTATATGAAGCAATTGAAGGCTAGACTGAACTCTTCACTGCAGTGATAAAAGCCTTTACCAGTGATTTTTGTTATGCTTCAATTACTTACTTTTCAATTACACTTTCTCTCTAATACTAGCTCTCCTCTTCATACTGTTACACACACATTCAATAGCTGTCCTTTCTTATTAATCAAACACTGGAAAAAGAAAAATATTTTCTCAAAGGCCTGTATAGCTAACAGGAATGATGATGGATTTAAGTAATGCTTGCATTTAGGGGAACATTTCAAATCAGTCACAGATCCATTCAGATAATGAACAGTTTATGTGCTTATTTTCATTTATTTTCAAAGATTTTTCAAGTAAGTTAGTAGTTGTATCAGTTTAGACTAAGCAACTAATTGTCCAAAGCTCATTGCCTTGCAGAACAAATTAAGATAAATGTAGAGAAGATCACAATGATGAGCTGAAAACATGAAAAAAAGCTCAAAGGCCAGGTGCGGTGGCTCACGCCTATAATCCTAACATTCTGGGAGGCCGAAGCGGGCGGATCATTCTGGCTCAGGAGTTCGAGACCAGCCTGAGCAAGAGTGAGACACCATCTCTACTAGAAATAGAAAGAAATTAGCTAGACAACTAACAATATACATAAAAAATTAGCCGGGCATGGTGGCACATGCCTGTAGTCCCAGCTCCTTGGGAGGCTGAGGCAGAAGGATCATTTGAGGCCAGGAATTTGAGGTTGCTGTGAGCTAGCTTGATATCATGGCACTCTAGCCCAGGCAACAGAGTGAGACTCTGTCTCAAAAAAAAAAAAAAAGTAGAAAGAAAGAAAGCAGGCTCAAATGTTCCATTATCGTTTATTTCAAATCTCTTAGCGTATACCTTTTCTTATTTATTATTTTTCAATTTTAAGGTAACACCTAATTTACATACCTATGAAATGAGATCACTCATATCATACCCTTAAAAAAAATTCTCCAAACATTATTTCTCAAGAATAGTTCCAGAACCACTGCTTGAATCTGTGTCACCTTGGGGAGTTCTATCATAAAAATGCCTGTGCCTCATTCCCACTGAATCAGAAGCAGGTACTAAGTCTCCTGGAGTCTGTATTTTTAATACTGTTTACAACTTACATAACATAGAGTTTTGAGAACCACTCTCCTAAACTCTGCATTGACAGCATATAGTTTTTAAGCCTAAATTACTTAGGTAATGTGCATGTTACTTCGTTTGTTAATTCATTTCATTACATCTTAAAGGCATCTTAAATGAAGTAGGCCCTAATTTTAAAAAGAAAACAAGTAGATGACAGATGAGAAATACACCCAGCCAGCGTGTCTCTGCAAGAAGGAAAGATTTTAGATGAAAATGAAAAAAACAAACAGGAAGACAACATATATCAGATGACAGTCAAACGAAGGGTGCACAAACCTACAGGAGACTCCATGGGGAAAGGTTGTGAAGCAGAACTGGAAGGAGAAGGGCATTAGCAGGGTCTAAACCCCAAGAGGCTTGGAGACCAGTGACAAGGGTAGGTGAAGTGGTTAAGTTTCCCTCCCTTACATCTCAGACTGCTGATATAGAGCATTTTTTTCATATGTTTCTTGGGCATTAGTCTATCTTCTTTTCAAAAGTCTCTCTTCATGTCCATTTTATCCTTTTTTTAAACATGTAATTAACATTTTTCTCTTAAAACCTTTCAGCATGAATTCTACCTTTTCTAGATATAAAGAGAAAAATACACTCCTAATACAGAAGGTTGTACAAAGCTTATAGTCTCAATTTTAATTGAATGTTTAGTCTGTGAAAAAAGAAGAAATCATCCTAATATATTCAGAAAACCCAAGAGAGACTGATATCTTATGCAAGGATATATGGTAATCAAAGTCACATTTTCACAGTATTCACGTCAGTTTTTTTACTTATTTTTGTCATTGTAATAAGTATAAACTCTTAACACATGTGATTTATAGAATGAATTTCATATTTTTTATTTCAGCATATTATGGGGGTACAAATTGTAAGGTTTCAAATAATGTCCTTTCCCCCCTCCCCCTACAAGTCTGAGTTTCCAGCTTGACCATCCCCCAGACGGTGCACATCTCACTCATTATGTATGTATATCCCCATCCCCTCCCCCTCCCACCAGTCCAATACTCAATTACTGTAGTTCCTATGTATCCACTTAGGTGCTGCTCAGTTAATACCAGTTTGCTGGTGAGTACATGTGGTGCTTATTTTTCCATTCTTGGGATACTTCACTTAGTAGTATGTGTTCCAGCTCTAACCAGGAAAATACAAGATGTGCTATATCACCATTGTTTCTTAGAGCTGAATAGTACTCCATGCTATACATATACCATATTTTATTAATCCACTCTTGGATTGATGGGCACTTGGATTGTTTCCACAGCTTTGCAATTATGAATTGTGCTGCTATAAACATTCGAGTACAGGTGTTATTTTTTTGTAGAGTGTCATTGGATCTTTTGGGTAGATGCCCAGTAATGGGATTGCTGGATCAAATGGTAGATCCACTTGTATCACTTTAAGGTATCTCCATATCGCTTTCCAAAGAGGTTGAACTAGTTTGCAGTCCCACCAGCAGTATTGGAGTGTTCTTATCTCTCCGCATCCACACCAGCATTTATTGTTTGGGGTCTTTTTGATAAAGGCCATTCTCACTGGAGTTAAGTGATATCTCATTGTAGTTTTGATTTGCATTTCCCTGATGAATAGAGATGTTGAGCATTTTTTCATATGTTTGCTGGCCATTCTTCTGTATTCTTTAGAAAAGTTTCTGTTCATGTCCCTTGCCCACTTTTTGATAGGGTTATTTGATTTTTTTTCTTGCTGTTTTTCATGAGTTCTAAGTA
>VSMD01036448.1:0-10631 GCA_008750895.1 Mirza zaza
ACTACAGACCAATATCCCTTATGAATATAGATGCAAAAATTCTCAACAAAATCCTAGCCAATCGAATCCAGGTGCTTGTCAAGAAAGTAATTCATCACAACCAAGTAGGCTTCATCTCCAGGATGCAGGGATGGTTCAACATATGCAAATCTATCAATGTAATTCACCATATAAAGAGAAGCAAAAGCAGAGACCATATGATCCTCTCAATAGACGCAGAAAAAGCATTTGACAAATTTCAACACCTTTTTATAATAAGAACGCTCAACAAAATAGGCATAGATGGGGCTTAAATAAAAATGATACAACCCATACATGACAAACCCACAGCCAGTATCATACTGAATGGGGAGAAATTTAAAGCATTCCCACTGAGAACTGGAACAAGGCAAGGTTGCCCACTATCTCCACTTCTATTCCACATAGTGCTGGAATTCCTTGCTACAGCAATCAGACAAGAGAGCAGAATTAAGGGCATCCAAATTGGAGCAGAGGAAATCAAACTTTCACTCTTTACTGATGGCATGATATTATACCTAGAAAACACCTAGGATTCAACCAAGAGACTCCTTTACTTGATAAATGAATTTGGGAAAGTCTCAGGATACAAAATCAATACACAGAAGTCAGAGGCATTCATATACACCAACAACACTCAAAGTGAGGACCAAATCAAAGAATAAATTCCCTTCAAAATAGCAACAAAGAAATTAAAGTACCTAGGAATATACTTAACCAAGGAGGTAAAAGACCTCTACAGGGAGAACTATGAAACACTGAAGAAGGAAATAAATAGCAGAGGATGTAAACAGGTGAAAGAACATACCATGCTCATTGGTCGGCAGAATCAACATTGTCAAAATGTGTATACTACCCAAGGTGACCTACTGAATCAATGCAATCCCTATTAAAATACCATCATCATTTTTCACCCATATAGAAATGTAATTTTACACTTTGTATGGAACCAAAGAAGACCCCGTATAGGAAAATCAATCTTAGGCAATAAAAACAAAATAGTAGGTATCAATTTACCAGACTTCAAACTATACTACAAGGCTACAGTCATTAAAACAGCTTGGACAGTCAGAAGAACAAGGACTTTGACCAGTGGAACAGAACAGAGAACCCAGATATAAAACCATCCTCATATAGCCATCTAATCTTCGACAAAGCAGAAGAAAACATACACTGGGGAAAAGAATCCTTATTCAATAAATGGTTCTGGGAAAACTGGATACCCACTGTAGAAGACTGAAAGGACCCACACCTTTCACCTCTCACAAAAATCAACTTACGCTGGGTAACACTTTTTAAGCTTAGGTGTGAAACTATTAGAATTCTAGAGGAAAACATTGAAAATACTCTTCTAGACATTGGCCTAGGCAAAGAATTTATGAAGAAGACCCCAAAGGTAATTACAGCGGCAACAAAAATAAATAAATGGGACCTGATCAAATTAAAAAGCTTCTGCATATCCAAAAAAACTGTCATGAGAGCAAACAGATAACCACAGAATGGGAGAAAATTTTCGCAAGCTACACATCCGATAAAGGGCTGATAACTTGAATCTATTCAGAACTCAGGAAAATCAGCAAGAAAAATCAAACAAACCTATCAAAAAGTTGGCAAAGAACACGAACAAAAATTTTTCAAAGAAGACAGAATAGTGGCCAACAAGCATATGAAAAAATGCTCGACATCTCTAATCATCAGGGAAATGAAAATCAAAACTGCAATGAGATATCACTTATCTCCAGTTAGAATGGCTTTTATAAAAACGTCTTCAAACAATAAATGTGAGTGTGGAAGCAGAGAGATAGGAACACTCCTACACTGCTGGTGGGAGTGCAAACTAGTTCAACTTCTGTGGAAAGCAATATGGAAATACCTTAAAGCGATATAAGTAGATCTACCATTTGATCCAGCAATTCCACCACTGGGCATCTATCCAAAAAATCAAATGACACAGTACAAAAAAGACACCTGCACTAGAATGTTTATAGCAGCACAATTCACAATTGTAAAGTTGTGGAAACAACCCAAGTCCCCATCAATTCGTGAGTGGATTAATAAAATGTGGTATATGTATACCGTGGAGTACTATTCAGCTGTAAGAAACAATGGTGATCTAGTACCTCTTGTATTTTCTTGGATAGAGCTGGATCCCATTCTACTAAGTGAAGTATCTCAAGAATGGAAAAACAAGCACCACATGTACTCACCAGCAAATTCGTATTAACAGATCAACACCTAAGCAGACATATAGGAATAACATTTATGGGGTGTCGGGCAGGTGGGAGGGGGGAGAAGGGGACGGATATATACAAACATAATGAGTGAGATATGCAATGTTTGGGGGATGGGCACAATTGAAGCTCTGACTCGAGGGGGGAGTGGAGGCATCAGCAATATATGTAACCTTAACATTTGTATTTTCATAATATGCTGAAATTAAAAAAATAATATTATGATGCATTTATCACAAATAACAAACCAATACTTCCTTAGTTTTAATCCAATTTCCTTTTTCTGTTTCAAGATCCCATTCAGAATATCACTTTACATTAAGTTAATATGTCTCTTTAGTATCCTCCTTTTGGTTGTGACAGTTTCTGAGAATTTCCCTTTTTTAAAAAAATTACCTTGTCACTTTTGACTTATCACTGATGAAGTTGACATTGATCACTGGCAAATGGAGTATGATAAACAATGGCAGTTATATATCTACACAAGGAAATGAAGAGCACAATATATAAAATTCTGAATTGGTATTTCTCCTCTCTTTTAACAATTTAAATATATCACTCTTTTGTCTTACGCTGAATTTTTTTAAAAAGCCAAACTCCAGGGTCACATACTGTATGACAATCTGATGTAATTCTTATCTTTGTTTCTCTAAATGTACTTTTTTCCTTCTTATTGTCTTAAGATGTTATATTTATCTTATTTTTTCAGTTTGAGTATTATATGTCCTTTTTTCTCCTGTTTAGTGTTCCCTAAGCTAAAGAGATTTTTGGATTTTTGTCTTTCATTAATTTTGGAAAATTCTTGGCCATCATCTTATCAGATATATCTCCTACCCTGAACTCTTCTCTCTCTCTTCACCTTCTAGAGCTCCAGTGTCATGTACTCTCTAGACTATTTGTTATTGTCCTATCATTCTCAAATGCTCTATTCTGTTTATTCACTCCTTTTTTCTTTTTGTTTCATTTTGAATAATTTCTATTGCCTCATCTCAAGTTTATTCTGACTTTCTTATATTGTATTTAGTTTGTTAATAATCCTATTGATAGATACTGAGTTTAATTCAAGCATTTTTATTTGATTCTTTCTTATAGTTCATATTTTTTCTGCTGAAGTTGTCAGTCTCTTCATGTATATCATACAACCTTTCCAATAAATTCTTTAACATATTAGTCATAGTTATTTTAAAGTTTCTTTATTTAACTAACATCTAGGTTATCTCTGAGTTCACTTCTATTCATTGCTCTTTCCCTTAGAATGGGTTAATTTGCTTGATTTTTTATGTGTTTTGTAATTTTTAAAATTTATTATTATTATTTATTTTAGAGGCAGGGTCTTGCTCTGTCACCCAGAGTGGAGTGCCTTGGCATGATCGTAGCTTACTGCAGCCTCAAACTCCTGGGCTCAAATGATCCTCCCACCTCAGCCTCACAAGTAGCTAGGACTATAGGCACATGCCACCATGCTGTCTAATTTTTGTTGTTTCTGTTGACACAAGGTCTCGCTATGTTGCCCAGCTTGGTCTCAAACTCCTGCCTCAAGCAATCCTCCTGCCTCAGCCTCCAAAAGTGCTGGGATTACAGGTGTGAGCCACTGTACCTGGCTGTCTTTTGTAATTTTTTATCAAATGCCAGGCATCATTTGTAGAAGAACAGTAGAGGCAGGTAGGTAAATAGGATTCATGTCTAGAAACTGCATGCTTCTTTGTCTGCTGGCTATTAATGTGGGGGAGGGTTAGTCAATTTAGTCTGTAGTTTATCCAGGTTTGGGTTTGGTTGTTATTATCAGCTTAAAAATCTCACACTGTCAAACTACTTTTAGCTGTGTGATGTTAGAGAATGTTTGTCAGTATTCCTACTCCTCTCTGAGTTTTGACAGTTTCGGCATATATGTGCCATAATGGGGATTTCAATTTGTGTTCCTCCACTCACTCCCCAGTAGTGCTGCTCTTTATTACATACTAGCCTTGAGGTGGAAGCAGCCAGGTTTCTTTGTTATTTTGGTCCATCCTCTGTCTTATTCAGGGCCCATATGTCTAATTCTTGGAGATGAGGCCTTCTTAGCATTTCCCTGCCTCCCTCCCTTGGTGGCCAAACTCTGCCATGTATCTGTGGGACAGTCTTAGGCAGAAGAGAATTCCTGCTCTTGCCCAACTGATACTGATAACAGAACTCTGCTTTGTATTGGTGCAGGATACCAGGCTTCCCAATTTTTTCAGCCCCTCCCCCAAGAGCAGATAGCTTTTGCTTTCACCATTTTCTCAGAAGTTATAGCGCTTGACGGTAGGAAAAAAAAGGTTTCCTATTTCTCCCCCAGAGGTAGACAGATTTTGCATTTGCCCCTCCCCCAGAGGTCCTGGGATTGAGAGGTTTTGCTTCCCCTCTCTAAAGAGCCTTTCTCAGTCTCCTGCCATCCAGCCAGTCCTTATTTGTGCCCAGTGCAGGTCACAGAAAAAGAAGCTTTAAGTGAGTAATAATTCCTCTATGTCTGGGACTCCAAGTAAATCTAAACTGATATGATAACTCACACCTGTACTTTAGGAATTCATTAAAAGTTTACATGATTTCTTCTTACCTGCTTCTATGATGTTTATTATTCCTGTGTTCTCCCAAAGTTGAAAGAGTATGTGTGTCCTGTTTCTCTTGGATGGATTGTCATCCTTTGGAATTTCATTCCCTTGTTTGCCTTGAAAACCCAACTCTGAATGGTTCAAGAAAAACAATGATTTTATATAATGTATGGCTTTTTCTCACTGTTAGTATGGGTGTGATGTTCTCTTCTGACTTTCTACCTCTTAAACAAAAGCAGATTGTAGGGTTACCTAGACTTTGGCCATTGTATACATGAAATTATAATGTAAACACTCTCATTTTTGTTTGGCTGTTTTCATTCAACATTATATTTGTGAGATTCATTCATGTTGTTTAAGTAGTTCTTGTTCTTTAAAATTTTCATTGGTGTACAATAGTCTATTATATGACTATACCTTAAATAATTTATACATTTTACTGTTGATGGACATGTAGCTTGTTTCCAATTTGGAGTTAATCTAAATAAGCTACTCGTGTACATATATATTGGTGAACATATATACATATGATTCTTAGGTATATGCCTAGGATATCAATTTATGGTTTTATATATATTTCACCTCTAGCAGATAATGTCATACCATTTTCCAAAGTGGTTATAATAATTTACATTTGTCCCAGAAATTTATGAGAATTTATTTTGCTTTGTGTCCTTGCTAATTTTCATTGACAAAATTGATGTAAGTTCCTTATTAAAGTATAATATACATATAGAATAAGGCACAAATTCTAAGTATATAATTTGATGCATTTTCAAAAAGCAAAAACAGCTCTAACTACCACACAGATTTACAGTAGGCATTATTATCAGAACCCTAGAAGTCTCTCTTATGTTCTATCAGTCATTATCCCTTAAAAATAACCACTGACTTCTATCACCATAAATTACTTTTTGTTTAAAAATCAACTTTATTTAGGAATTATTACATATCATTATGTAAAAATGTTCCTTAATTATTACACATTATTAAGAAATAAATTACACCTTAACATTTGTACCCCCATAATATGCTGAAATAAAAAAAGAAAGAAATTACATACAATAAAATCCACCTCTTTTATATGTACAGTTCAATGAGTTTTGACAAATCTATACAACTGTGTAACCACTACCAGAATAAAGATATAGAGCATTTCTATTACCCCACAAAATTTCCTCGTGTTTTTTTTTTTTGCAGTCAATCTGCCCCCACCTCAGGAACCAGGCAACTACTTATCTGCTTTTTGTTACTATAGTTTTTCCTTTACTAAAATTGCATATAAATGGAATCATACAATTTATACTGCTTCATATCTGGCTTTTTATCATAATATTTTTGTAATTCTGCAATGTTGTATGTATCAGTAGTTCGTTAATTTTTTTTGCTGGATAATAGTCTAGTTTTGCTTATTTTTGACCTTATATGAATGGAATAATACAGTATATATTCTTTTATTTCTATTTAATTCAAACTTATATTTGTGAGATGTCCATGTTGGTGTTTTAGCATTTGTTTGTTAATTCTCATTGCTGTATAGTATTTTATTGCATAAATAATTCTCCATTTAAAAATCCATTTTACTGATGGTAAACATTAAGGTTTTTTTTTCAGTTTGGGGCTATTATGAATAATTCTACCATTAAAATTCATGTACATGTCTCACAGCAATTGCTGGGATATATTATGATCATTTCTTTAAATGAGAATAATGCCCTATTGTTTTCCCAAGTGGCTATAACAATTTACACTCCCACCAGTGATGTGTGAGTATTGAGTAGTCCTGCCACTTTACATCCATGCTGACAGTTGTTTGAACAATTATTTTAATTTTATCAGCTTTGGTGGGTATGTTGTAGTATCTCATAGTGGTATAAATTTGCACTCCTGCATTTAATGATAGGTTGATTACCATTTGATATGCTTGTTGGCTATTGGTATATCTTCCTTTTTGAAGTGTCTGTTTAAGTCTCTTACACATTTTTACATCATGCTTTTATTTTATTATTGATTTGTAGAAGTTATTTATACATTCTAGATGGGAGATTTTGGTTCATTTTATGTGTTACAAATGTCTTCTACTACAGTGTAGCTTGCCTTTCCTTGTTTTAATGTTTTTAAAATAATAAGCAAAGCTCTTAATTTTAATGTAGTTCCATTTGTCAGTCCTTTCATTTATTGTTAGTGCTTTATGGTTAATTTTTTTTGTCCTTAGCTACCCTACAGTCACAAAAATAGTCATGTATATTATCTTCTAGAAGTTTTATTGATTTCCTTTTCTTATTTAGAGTTATGATCCATATTGGAATTTATTTTTGTGTAGATTGCAAGGTAAAGGTCAAATTCTTTTTTTACATAGGGTTTTCATTTGCCCTGGTAAGATTTGTTGAATAAACCATCCATTCACTATTGCTCAGCAATGCCACCCTTGTCATAAAGCATATATCCATATATGTATGGGTCTGTTTCTGTGATTTCCATTGGGTTTCATTGGTTTATTTTTCTTGAAACAGCACTGCACTGTTTTAATTCTTATAATTTTATGATGTCTTAAAGTTATCTCTGTTTTTACAATGTGTTTTTAGATTCAGTACCAAAAATATGATTCATGAAAAAAAATTGATGGTTGGATTTGATTAAAATGACAATGGATGGAAAACTATCATCCAGTCAAATGGAAGTCAAAAGAAAGCTGGAGTAGCTATACTATTAGCAGATAACATAAGCTTTAAAATAGCAAAAGTAAAAAAGGATAAAGATGTTCATTTTATAATGGTGAAAGAGAAGATCCAACAAGAAGATTTAACAATTCTTAATATCTATGCACCCAATACAGGAGCACCCAATTACATAAAGCAAACCTTATCTAATCTAAACACAATGTTACAAAACACTGCCATAGTAGTAGGGGACTTCAACACTCCACTGAATGAACTGGATAGATCCTCCAAACAGAAAATAAGCAAAGAAATAATGGAAGTGGACACAGCCCTTGATCAAAAAGGTCTGACAGACCTCTATAGAACATTCCATCAAAATAAAGTTGAATTTACATTCTTCTCAGCAGCCCATGGATCCTTCTCCAAAATTGATCACATCCTAGGCCGCAAATCAGATCTCAAAAAATTCAAGAAAATAGAAATTATACCTTGTATGTTTTCTGACCATAGTGGTATAAAATTACAGCTCAATTCCTATAGAAGCACTCAACGCCCCACAAAATCATGGAAACTAAACAATCTATTATTTAAAATTTATTGGGTAAAGGAAGAAATTCAGAGGGAAATCAAGAGTTCCTTCAAACAAAATGATAATGGTGATACTTGTTATCAAAACCTGTGGGATACAGAAAAATATTACCTGAGAGGAATATTAATAGAAATTAATGCTCACATCCAAAAAACAGAAAGCTTAATACTGACAACCTAATGAATAGGCTCAAAGAATTGGAAAAAGAAGAGCAAGCAATTTCCAATCCTAGTAGAAGAAAAGAAATAATGAAGATCAAAACAGAACTGAATGAAATGGAGAACAAGAGAACTATACTAAAGATCGACAAAACCAGAAGCTAGTTTTTCGAAAGATAAATGAAACTGATGGCCCTCTTGCCAGATTGACAAGGCCTCAAAGGGAAAGGACTCTAATAAACTCAATAAGAAATGAAAATGGTGAGATCATAACAGACGCCACAGAAATATAAAACATTATATTTGACTACTATAAAAAACAATATTCCCAAAAACTAAAGAACAAAGATAAAATGGACAAATTCCTGGATTCATACAACCTCCCTAAGTTCACCCAGGAGGTAACAGAATTCCTGAATAGACCAATCTCAAGCTCAGAAATTGGAGCAGTAATTACAAACATCTGCAAACGGAAAAGTCCTGGACCAGATGGCTACACTTCAGAGTTCTACCAAACATACAAAGAGGAACTCATACCTATGCTACATAAACTGTTCTACACCATTGGGAAGGATGGTATCCTTCCTAACTCATTTTACGAAGCCAATACCACCTTGATACCAAAGCCATGGAAGGATGAAACAAAAAAAAGAAAATTACAGACAAATATCCCTCATGAATATAGATGCAAACATCCTAAATAAAATTTTATCAATTAGAATTAAGTAGCATATAAAAAAATATTTCACCATACCAGGCGGACTTTATTTCAGGGATGCAAGGCTGGTTCAACATACGCAAATCTATAATTGCAATTCACTTCATAAAAAATATCAAGAACAAAGACCATATGATTCTGGCAATAGATGCGGAAAAAGCATTTGATAAAGTCCAACACACCTTTATGATAAAAACTCTTAACAAAAGAGGCATAGATGGCTCATACCTAAAATTTATCAAATCCATATATTACAAACCCACTGCTAATATCATTCTAAATGGGGAAAAATTGAAATCATTCCCTCTTCAAACCGGAACTAGACAAAGATGCCCACTATCTCTTCTTCTATTCAACATAGTGCTCAAAGTCCTATCCATAGCAATCAGGTAAGAGAGGGGTATTAAGGGCATCCAAGTGGGGGCAGGTGAGATCAATCTCTCTCTCTTCGATGATGATATGATGCTATACCTAGAAAACCCCATGGATTCTTCCAAGAGACTCCTAGATTTAATAAATGAATTTGGTAAAGTTTCAGGTTATAAAATCAATATACACAAATCAGAAGCATTCATATATACCAAGAACCATCGAGCAGAAACTCAAATCAAAACTGCAATACCCTTTACTATAGCCCCAAAGAAAATTAAATATCTACGAGTATACTTAATGAAAGATACAAAAGATTTATACAAGGAGAACTACGAAACACTCTAAAAAGAAATTGCAGATGATTTAAACAGATGGAAAAATCTACCTTGTTCATGGATTCGTAGAATCAATACAGTTAAAATGTCAATATTACCTAAAGTGATCTACAGAATCAATGCAATCCCCATCAAAATACCACCAGCCTTCTTTACAGATCTAGAAAAAATAATTCTTCACTTTGTATGGAACCATAAAAAACCTCGTATAGCCAAAGCAATCTTAAGTAAAAAGAACAAACTGGGAGGCATCAGTCTTTCTGACTTCAAGCTGTACTATAAAGCAATAATAGTTAAATCAGCCTGGTATTGGCACAAGAACAGAAGCATTGATATCTGGAAAAGATCTGAGATAGGAGAGATGAAACCATTAGTATATGGTAACCTAATCTATGATAAAGCAGACAAAAACATACAATGGGGAAAAGAATCTCTCTTCAATAAATGATGCTGGGAAAACTGGTTAACTACATGCAGAAGGTTAAATCAGGATCCCCACCTCTCACCTCTCACAAAAATTCACTCAAGATGGACTTAAACCTAAGGCATGAAACCTTAAGAATCCTAGAAGAAGCTGTTGGGAAAACCCTATCAGACATTGATCTAGGCAAAGAATTTTTGAGGAAGACCCCCAAGGCAATCGCCACAGCATCAAAAATAAACAAATGGGATCTGATTAAATTAAAAAGTTTCTGCACAGCCAAGGAAACTGTCATTAGAGCAAATAGACAACCTACAGAATGGGAGAAAATATTTGCTCTCTACACTTCTGATAAAGGTCTAATAACAAGAATCTATCTACAACTCAAAAGAATTAACAAGAAGAAATCAAACAACCCCATCAAGAAATGGTCAACTGAAATGGACAGAAACTTCTCCAAAGAAGACAGAATAATGGCCTGCAAACATATAAAAAATGCTCAACATCTTTAATCATCAGAGAAATGCAAATCAAAACCACATTGAGATACCACCTAACCCCA
>VSMD01036450.1:0-61618 GCA_008750895.1 Mirza zaza
TACAAAAAAGACACCTGCACTCGAATGTTTATAGCAGCACAATTCATAATCGCAAGGCTGTGGAAACAGCCCAAGTGCCCATCAATCCAAGAATGGATTAATAAAATGTGGTATATGTATACCATGGAGTACTATTCAGCTCTAAGAAACAACGGTGATATAGCACATCTTATATTTTCCTGGTTAGAGCTGGAACCCATACTACTAAGTGAAGCATCCCAAGAATTGAAAAACAAGCACCACATATATTCACCAGCAAACTGGTATTAACTGAGCAGCACCTAAGTGGACACATAGGTACTACAGTAATAGGTTATTGGGCAGGGGGGAGGGGGAGGGGGGCGGGTATATACATACATAATGAGTGAGATGTGCACCATCTGGGGGATGGTCATGCTGGAAACTCAGACTTGTAGGGGGAGGGGGGGAAAGGGCATTTATTGAAACCTTAAAATATGTACCCCCATAATATGCTGAAATTAAAAGAAAAAAAAAAGAAGGTTTTCCTATTCCATCGGCAAATGCTCATGTGGTGACATTGGCACTCCTGTTAACAAAAAATTCCGTTCTGTACTGTTTTTAGAAGTTATAAAGCTCTTCAAAATTGAAAAGTATAAAATACTAGTTTTCAATTTTAACCTGTATCTGGAATATTTATTTGTGATTTGTAATGAGAACTTTAGAAAAACCTTGATAAATTTCTCTGCATTTATTGAATTAGAAAATTAACAATGCACTAAAAGATAATTCAAGGAGCAACATATATAAAATAAATTCACAAGTAGGCCATTTCTGAGTGCATGCTCAATATTAAACACAAGATAAAAGGCAATGTTTTGTTTTCACCTAAAGGCATTTTCATGAAGTAACTTTGAATTAATCATTATGTGCAGTGAACATCTTTTTTTTCCCACCTATATACATACAGCTAATTTTTAGAGAATTCCCAAGGATCCAAATTATTTTAGGTTACCACAAAGAGAACAAGTTCAGTTATATGAACTTTTGGAGAGGTCTGAGGTTTTGAGACAAGAAAATTTATTCAAAATAATCTCCTTATACTTGAGATTAGCTGTGAAGTTCTTTTTATTTCAATTCGGGAAGATTTTATACTGAACGCTTTTCTTTAAAAATCTAATGACTCCCTGGGAGAAGCTTTCTGGTTTTCAGCCAACAGCATATTAGAGATCAACTCATATCTTGATGGAAAGTTGATACAGATATCAGGATCATTCTGAAACAAAGCCAAGAATAGATGTTAAGGAGGGGAGACCTGAGTTTTAGGAAGGAAAAAAAATAATGTGTTACAAAAATAATGTAAAAGCAATAAGGGCACATTTTGCCTAATACATGGTTTTACATACAAAATTCACTCTGTGCAACAATGATGAAAACATAACAGTGAGAACTTTTGTTTTGTTTTTACTTTTTGCAATGAACAAAGAACTCTACACGTATATGCAAAGACATAACTTATGAGTTTAGTTAAAACTTTTAACTGTAGCTTTGTGATGAAAAGAGTAAGAAGACAAATGATCTTCTTATGATGCATAAAATACTTTTTATTGTAGTAGAACATAGGTTTCTTTACTATATAACAGCATAGTCTGATCAAAAGGAGCAATCTGAAAAAAGATCAAAGGAAAAACAAGAGAAAATGATGCTTCATACAGTGTGTAGAAAAGCTTGTAGAATTAATGACAATTCATGGCAAACATGGAACAGATAGGAAATTTACATGTAGATGAAAATAATTTCATTAATAGCAGGACAGTGATCTTTCAACTAAAACAATCTATGACAAACCTAAATTTTATGATTATGACCAGAGAGAAGGTCATAACTAATCTTTCTCCCCTTACTTCATAAAGAACTCTAAACAATAGTGTTTGCAAATTTGAAAACCATGGTTGGATTAGACTCAGATTTATGACTCTATAATCCAATCATGTGAGAAGATCCTGAAATGTATTTACCAGTTTAGCATATGACAAAAAGAGAACAAGTTTCATGTTTAAACATTTAAACACTCAACACTAGAATGTTGCAAGCAGAGGTAGATAAGACCTGAAAATATAATTTAAAAAAAAACACACAAAAACAAATTAAACACTGTCTTAAAACAGCAGGTGGTGGATTTATAAACTCACTAGCTCCATGTATTTGTTTACTGTTGGTGCTCTAACAAATTAAATTACCACAAACTTAAGGGCCTTAACCAAAACATAATTATTCTCTTATGATTTTCAAGGTCAGAAGTACAAAATTGGGCTAAAGATGAGGTGTTGGAAAGGTTGGTTTCTTCTAGAGGCTCTGTTGAGAGAATCTTTTTCCTTGCCTTCTCCTGCTTCTAATGGCTGTATGTAATTCTTCCTTTGTAGCCCCTTCGACCATCGTCAAAGTGCATAACTTTAGCCTTTGCTTCCATCATTATATCCCCTTGTCTTCTGACTCTGACTCCTCTTATATCCCTCTTACAAGGATCCTTGTGATTACATCAGGTCTACCTTGATGATGAATAATCTCTCCTTCCCAAGAATTTTTTATTTAATCACATTTGCAAAGTCCTGTTTATGCCATAAAACGTAATATATACTGGGTAGTGGGTAATGATGATGGCATTATTTAGCCTGCCACACTTATACAGCATATATGCTACAATATTTAGCATAGGTGTATGCACATGTATATGTGTACATACATATAAGTGTACACATATGCAAATTTATATATTTATATTTTAATAGCAATGCAAATTATTCAGAATTTCATTATATTACACAATTAAGCCATTGCATTGAACATGACTTTTTGAGGAGATATGCATGCATATTTTTAAGTTTTAAGGTTTAAAATATGCTATTTACCATGAAACTCAGAAAGATATATATATATTTTAGGAGGAAATTATAGTGATGTAGCATACTGCTCCAGAATACTTTTTTACATAGTGTAACCTTGGGGAAAGAGGAGAAATAAAGCTTTTATTTAGGTCTTTTCTTTTTCAATGAATTTCAAGTTTAAGGATTCATGAATTGCTACGGTAAAGTCAGGCACTACAAGGGAAAATAGGCAGATTTTTCTTTAATCATTGCTAATGAATTTCTAAAAGCTCTTAGAGGAAAAAACTGAAGAGAAATCCATAGGGAAAATACTTCAGATAATTCATTGGGGATATCAATAGAATAGTTGATGAGGTCAAATTTTGGTTCACTATCAGGACACTGAAAGGACACTACCAATTCTCTCATTGCTAGTATGTTCTTTTCAGATATTTTAATGGAGTTGAATCATGCTTGAATTAATTATTGCCAAGTTCTTTAGAGAAATGCTGTACTCATGATTTAATGGAATAAGGTTAGAGAGTTCCTCAAAGAAGAAAGAAGCTTGCAAATAAAATTAACAGTATAACTTGAGTGTGTGTGTGTGTGTAAGTACTTTGATATTCATTATCCACTGACACTATAAAATTGAATAACAAGAACAACAAAACAATTCTCATAAGATCAAAGTGGAATATAAAAATAAATATTTACTTATATGGGTGGTTGCTTAGACATTAATCTTGGCTGAGATTATTCTGACCATCAGTTGGCATTGACTGGAGCAACTGGGACAATGACACCCTGATTTTCCCATCTCTTAGTCTCCACAGGCTAGATCTCATTGTGGCAGAGCTGCAAAGAAGCAAGCAGGTGTTGATCAGTGAAGGAGTAACACTTACCGGGCTTGGGGAAGATGGGAGGGAGGAGGAGGGTACGGGTATACACATACATAATGAGTGCGATGCGCATCATCTGGGGGATGGACACACATGAAGCTCTGACTTGAGCGGGGAGGGCGGGCAAGGGTAATATACATAACCTTAACATTTGTACCCCCATAATATGCTGAAATAAAAAAAATACGTAAATGAGAAAACAAAACAAGCAGGAGCATGCAAGTGCTCTGTAAAACCTTCTCTGATGTTGAGATGGCCATTAGTTAATTTTCTAAAGCAAGCGTCAAACTAATCCTGAAGCTAGAGGGAGAGTGGACAATAAAATATGGACCTGTAATTCAATCAATATAGGACATCTCAAATCTACAAAACTTGATTATACTAATTTGAGCATTTGCTTTAATGATCTCATAAAAATATAAAATTTTAAAAAACAAATTTGCAAGGAAACATTTATAATCATAATAATAAGGTTATAGGGTCTCCTTCTACATCATATTCCATGATGTTTTACCATTATTTCATGAGATCTAATATGGTAAGATTTTTTTTTTACATTTCCGTTTAGTAAAATATGATACTCCAACATAAATCTAATAACATATTTTCAATATTATTTTAAAATGCCATAATAATGTTTGTAATACAATAAATTCTGCAAATATTAAGAATATTAAGAAAATTGATAAATGAAACAAGATTTCTCATTTCTTGTTTAAAAACAAAGTAAATTTAATAACGTTATTTATTTTATACAAAATTCCATGAATATTGTTGATAATTCTTGTTTTACAAGTGATTATGGTTGTTGTAGTGGTGTATTTAATTTTATAACTGCTTATAACAGACATTTCAGAGTTTAAATTTCCTATGCATCTATTATTTCTTTCTGAAAAAGCTTTTGTATTTCTTAAAATTTCTCAAAACAAACATAGTATCGACCATGCATGCTACTTAGCCCATTATAGGCAATATTTCATTGCATAGACATATGTGATGCTTTTTGCTTTCTAGCCTTCTTCTTTCAGTCAACAATATATATTGAGTACTTGCCTGCTCTACATGCTCGGTGTATAGGAAAGAGTACATCCCTGCTCTTGTGGAGTTTATAGGCTCCATTCAATCTATGAGCCTATTTACTTTGTAATTTTTAAAGATCACCTTCTCTGTGTGGTACCTATTTGTGTGTGTCTGTGTGTGTAAAATACTTACCTTTCTCTCCAAAAACTTCTCTTAATTCCAAACATGTGTTTTTCATCTTGGTTTGACAAACTAAAACTATTTGTTTGTGTCCTAAATTTTGATTGTTTTCCAGATAGTTATATGCTGTTTAACAAATTGTAGAAAATAAATATTTCAACTTCATGAGCATGTGTGTGTGTTTTATTTCTCTCTCAAATGTTATATAAGTCAGAATCTTTTTTGTTAGGAAAAATTTTTAAAAATTACTTTTTTCATGAGAATCTTCATTTTAAAATTAATATATTTAAATTATTGCATACTTTATTCAAAATTAGAAGCCAAATGGACTAGTCTTACAGCATCACTGCAGTTTGCTTTGCTCCACTTCTAACTATTTTATTTCCTCACAACATTATTTGTAAAGAAAAACATGGATGTAGAACTGGGCATACACTGCTCTTCACCATGCTAACGACTGTCAAAGAGGTGAATAAAAATATGTCAACATTGCTAAAAAGCCACTTGTATCTGAGAGAATCTGTACATCTTTTAGTAGAGGTCTCACAGTCACAAGCTCCCTATATAAATGACATTAAAGTCTCTTTATTGTCCCTTTTACATTCTGTGCCTATGTTGCTAAGACCTATAACTCCACTATTTGTAAGCCAACCTTCTTGTCTATTGAATGCTGGGTGACAGATAGCTTGCTATTTTTCTTTATCAATGAAATAAACTGCCTTTTAGTTTCCCAAATCCAGACTCTGACACTAGCTTCAAAGGTTTTTTTTTTTTTTTCTTTTGTTTTATTTAGTTTTAAACAGAGCTTGACTTTAGAAAGAATTTCTCTTGTATTTTTTTTTCATAAATCTACTCTTGGCACAGATACTGTTTTTTCAGATGTCACATATGATGTTGTATTTTATTGAATAAGGTTGAATCAAGAAAGTTGTATTGTCGTAGAAACATTCTATTTTCTAATTCCTTTGTAATGGGAGGTACTCAATTCTTCAAAAAGAAATAATGACTGAATATGAATGATAAGACCCTGGGTGGTAAGCTACATGCTGAGTTATGCATTACATAATTTTTCCTCAAACATTCATAAAAGCTCTGAGGTAGACTTTATTTAAGCACACTGGCTACAACAACCCTATTTGCACGATAGGAATAATAAGAAAACAAATATTTATAAAGATGCTTAGAGGTTAAATAAGGATCATTTCAATAATCTTTGCAATAACTCCTTGTGGTCTTTTGGAAAAAAAAAAGAGTATCATTTAAATTTTGGTGCTATAGGGAGTTGATAACTCTATTTAGAAGTTAGTCCTTGAATTCTTCTTTATCATCAGTCCAAGCACTGGAACCATTTTTCAAAGTAATTTCTGTTTTGTACCAGACTAGAGACCTTTCAAATGATGAGCTATAAAAGCAGTAAATATTAATTATATGTCTTTGAATATTTTTAAAGAGAAAAGTTGCTGATATAATCAGTCAAAGGCCAGGTCACAGACCACTTTACATACAATGACTGCCATCATAAAGAAGGAAGATCTTCATAAAAATTTCATGTGAAAGGATGGCTGGCCATAAACTGTGTTTTAACTCAGGTCTTCATATAATCTATCCTATCCTTAGTACAATAGGATAATAATAAATCAACTGACAAATATATTCAGACAAAAATTATAAGGCTCTTCATGTCAGTCTTTGTAGCATTCTATTATTAGATAGGTCATATATATATATATAAATATATAGAGAACGAGAGAGAAAGAGAGAGAGAGAGAAAGAGAGAGAATAAAATATGGTGCTGAGAGCAAGTTTGCTAATAAAAATGAGAGTTAATTGAATACTGAAAAACAAGGGAGAGCTGTCAAAATGTAAAAATAAAATTTCCTAATAAAAGAATGTATGTCTCTAAGATATTCATTGTGAAATGTAGGACTAGTCAATCAAATCAATTTTGGCTTGATAAAAATATAAACACAATAAAATTTCAAATTAATTCAATGTTTTCTTCAAAAATCTGAATTTTTTTAAACATTTTTAGGCATTTAAACAGCTTTTCATGCTCTAATTTAAATATGCTGTTGTTCACTTAAAAAAAATTCTTTCATTGAAATATCTAGCATACTTAGAGTTGCAAATAACGTTTCTGCCAAAGTATGCCAAGGGATACTGTTCTCAATAGTGCATTACATTCCTTCATGCTAAGTGAAAGTCACAAAATGTCCAGCATAGCATCTTCTGGAAATACAGCATTTGTTAGACATAGATTGATACCAAAAAGGAAATGAATACATATTCTCCCAGGGAATTAGAGCATCTGCAATATAGCCTGAGAGAAAGATAAACAGTTGCAGAGCCTGACAAATTTTTTCTGACAAGCATATGATGAAATACAAGAAAATTTGTTGAAGTCGAAAACCCAATACCTCCCTCAACAAAACCAAACACCACAGAAGAATGGATAAACTACTAGGTCAGATGTATCTGATTAATTTTCTAATTTTCAAAATCAATTTAACAATCCCTTTGTCCTGGAAGGCAGTGCTCAAGCACAGTTGATGTCAGGTCCTGAGAATTTCTGTGGGAATGCCTAATCATTACCCTAATCAATTTTGAACTGCATAGCCTCTCAAGGTTTTTCTTCCTTTAGTTGAATCTGGTGAATCTATGAATCTGTGAACCTAAGTCAAGGCTGATCTGTTCCCTTTGAGCTTAATATCTAACAGGAGCTTTGTAATTTCTGGACAGTGTATATTGATAATGCTAATTCACTCACATGACAAATCTCATGATTTTCAGAAATTGGAGGGCTTATCTTTTGATTCATGGGATACTGAAATGCCACATTTGGACAACTAGGCATTGCTTGTTACAAAGTTCTGCTAGGCATTCTACATAATAGTCACTGCACAATGTTATTTACAAAACTCGCAAATTTCTGAGAATTATTTTATATATACAGCAACGCTTAGATAAGGTTGTATTAGTTAAATGTAAGCCACCTGAAAACTCTCTCTGACTTCTTAGAAATTCTTCATCAATATTGGGCATTATATCAAACATTATAATTCTAGGTGAAGTAGGACTTTAGTTGTGCTTGTGATCTGCAATTGCAATATTAGTATCAGTGGTTTGGGGTTTATAATTCCTGGTCATGTTTTTTTTTTATTATTATTCTGTTTATTTAAGACACAATAGAAATCATTATTGTGCAGTCTTCTTTCAGTCACTTACCAGGGGATTTAAATAGACTGATATTCTTTATATTGCCCAAATTCATTTCTCTTAAGGGAAACTTAAGTTTGTGATAAATAGATAATTGTTTTTAGGAATTACTTCTATTCAGCTATAATTATTGATATTTCCATAATTCTATATTAGATATATAGATACTTGAAATTAGCAATCTAAAGCAAAAATAAACAGAATATTTTGTCAGTAAAATAGTATTTTAGCACTCACTGATACATATATGCATATATATATATACACACACACATATACATACAAGAATTTTATAATTACAACACCAGGTATGTACAGGAAAAGCAGTGTTTCTGATTTACATTAAATAACAAGTACTGTTTGTTATTTAAAGTAGGTGAAGCATATTCTATAATGTTGAGTTTTTAATATTCAAGTTTTAATGAAAAATGTTTTTATGAAAATTCCCAAGTTATCCACATCTGTTTCCTCAATCTACCCTATTTCTGAAATTGCAATTTATTAAATAACTTGTTAGAAACTTACTCTCCCATTCCTATTCCCTAAAATTTCTCCTAATATTTATGCTTCCTTTCTTATCTCAATATTTACTTATATTGATATTTGGCAGACTATATTTCAATTGATATCATGGATTTAATAAACCATTAAATACTGGTTTTAACATATTGTTTAAACTAAGGGCATATCTTTGGACAACATTGACAAACAGGTAAACCTGGCAATTCAAAAGAGTTTTTAGAGACACCTGTCACTACTTCCACACTTACATAATTTACAGTGGTGTGAATAGCCTCTCAGTGGGAGCTGATATTGTAATGCTACTTTCCAGCAGTAGCTCTAGACTAATGATGTGAGAAAGACATAGAGTATGTTGAAATTATTTGATTGCATTAAGCCACGTTGGAATAAAATAGAAAAAGACCAAATAATAGAGCTCTTCTATTACAGATTTGAAAATTCCTTCAAAAATTATTTTGATATTTTCACTGCTTCTTTTACATATATTTTAAAATCATACTTGAATTATTATTGAAAAGCTTTGTGTACAGCAAGAATTGTATATTGAATCATACTTCCTATTTTTTATGTTACTGGTGCTTTCCCCAAAATACATTTCCATGTTGCAAAGCTGCTGATTTGAATATGCAATTAAAATAAATTTAGGAAAACAGTGTTTACTTCATGAAACATTGTCCTCACCAGTGGAAAAACTAGCAATTTTGTCCCAAAATGTTAATTTTATACTTACTATTTAATCATTCACTCTTACATGAGAGAGTTACTTTCAATATTAATGTCAGTTTACATAAACTTCACTAATTAGTCTACCTTGTTCTATCGCCTTATCTTGTTTCATTTATCAATATATCAACATATATTACATAGTTTCATTTTCTGTATCTGTCCAATGAAATACAAGTTCAAGAAAGAGGAAATTCATTTATAATTACTGTGCATATCATGATGCCTAGGAAATACTAATATTTGAATGAATTCTTTGATTCAAACCATTCAGGAGTTCACATTTACTTAAAAGAATTACATAACAGTTGTTTCTGATTATATTACTTTTCACAAATATTATGTACTCTTTATAGAGTTTATTTTGTATGCATAACTGTTATTTACTACTAACTTTGAAGGTCCTTTTCTCCTTTCAAGTCATCAAAGACAATGTTGAAATAATGGGCAGGATCCAAAAAGATGACATGAAAAATGAACAACATGCCTTTCATAATTTGTTGTATAACAAACTGTATTATAACAAAGGTTATTCTTTATTGTTAGAGTTTCTCAGTGAACATCACACAAACCAGGACAGCTAGCCAAGCAGCACACCGTCCCCCTACATGCACACATACACACTTGGCCACATGGAATAGTTTCGCTAGAGAAAACTATGGGCATAGGATCAGTAGCAAGTGACCTCCTGTGGGCTTTATCAAAACAATCCAGCCAATCAGACATCAGACTCTGGAAGACTGATCACACACATCAGGATTTTAAGAAGCATGATTGGGAAGCATTGGCCTTTCTCTGTTGGGAGCATGCTTAAGGACATAAGGACAATATGGCCTGGTAGAAACTTGGCAGCCCTCCATCCTGGCAGCTCAGTGTTGTGGTTGCTAATAGCACCATCCCTTCCATGAGATAATTAGAAGTTGGTGTCTTTTGGAAAACTTGGCAAAGTAGTGGTAGAATTTGCTACATCTTCCCATCTCCTGATGTAATTGGATGTAAAGTATGGGATGGAGATACCAGCATTCCTGTGTTATGGTTGACAAGAACTAGATGGTTTCCTTGGAGCACTATAAGAGACTTTTCTTTTTTCCTTGGAGTTTAACCTGTAGAGGGTGAATAATGCCCTAGTTACTTCTTACTACTAAGGAAAATATAAAGTCAGTGATAGCATTACCCAGGAAATAAAGAAAGTATGTTGTGCAAGAGCAATGAGGATTTGTAAAAGACGAAATCGGAAAGTAGGCTACAGGATTTTTTCCAAATACTACAGTTTACTTATGAAAGAAACTTTATAGAAGTTATTTTCCAAATTTGCACAAATCTTAAGTTTATATTAAATTACAAAAAATGAGTTGTATAAAACTTTTTAATTTCTAATAATGAAAAACATATTTTGATCAACTATGCTAGAGGAAAATATGAATTATGCTTTTCTTTCCACTAATAGAAAACAATACCATATCTAATAACATTTAATTAAATACTAAAAAATTGCTTTAGAGATAACACTATTAAGTAATAGAAATATGTTCTTTTATAGATTTTGTAAGATTTGTGGCATTTCTTACTTTTTAAAATTTCATAGTTTATCATGACATATTATCTCATTTCAAAGTCACACTTATATTTAATTTTATAATTTAAATTTTTAATTATTTTTTCTTAAAGAGAACCCTCCAAAACCTGTATTTATATCTGTTAAAAGAACTTTTTTAAAAAATAATTTTACTTCATCCATAGCTAAAGTTCATTTTATCTAATCCACTTTTTAGTAAAACTTTCATTTTTTAACATACGCATTTTTAAAATTTTGTAAAACAAGTCCAGAAGGACACTTTTTATATTGTATTCAATAACTTCTTAATTTCTCTGCTCCCCAACAGAGTGTAGTATCTCTTAAGACACAGTCACCTTGAAATGAACCTTTACTTTTCTATTTTATCTAAGATAAAGAATAGAGACAACATCTGTATCACCTTCAACCTGTTTTAGCATAAAGGATAAAGGTTATATCATCTTGGAAATGAAAATGTCAAATATCAGAGTCAGGTTCAATTATCTCTGAAAACAAATTTCTATAAGTGGGTAGTCAATAGTAGTGAAATTCCTATAATAGAATTACAAACACTTCTGTTTTTTAAATCATCTTTCAAAAAGCATATGCGACTGTATAAATTTCAGATGAATAACACAAAAAGAAAACACATGAAATTCATTAATACAGGAGCAATTTCATCACAAGATCATTATTTAAAATGCATAGACATTTTCTTCCTCAATACATACCTTTGGTTAAAAGTGTAGGTATGAAAATAAATGTTCTAGGAATGTCTAAAACAAACAGTAATCATTTTCTCATTTTAATATTGAGTTCGTATTTTAGAAAATTAATGAATTGATAATTTAATTCAATCCTGAGTCCCCTTTGCTTCCTCAAATAGAGTTCTGGAGACTAAGAAGGTAGAGTGCTTGTGTTATTCAATAACTTAGTTCCTTTGCCTTATTTGCCTTCACAAATCAGTTGTATATCCAAAGTGTCAGCCTTTGTTTAAGACAGTTATTTTCATACTGTCTATTAGAAATCACTATATATTCATAGTGGCCTAAAACTTACACACAAAAAAAGAAATATACTGGAGAATATCTCTATAGGGTCCCTGGACATGTCAACATTTGATGGAAATTATAGGAACTTTCCAACCCATGGGTGCTCATGGCACAATGTGGCTTGGATTGAGTAGCTGGAATTTTGAATGTTCCCCTGCCTAACGTTAATGACAATAATGGTCATGTTGTTAAACCAAACCTGGTTTCTTTTTAGTTGTTTTTGTTTATTCTCTATGATTTTATTGCTTAAACAATTGTGTAATTTTCTAATTCTTAGGGGAAAAGGATAATGAAGAGATCTTGTATTACTTATTATCTCAAACAATTCAATAAATACTTTATTAAAGACATATGATATTTCTAGACTTACACTAAAGGTTGGGAAAACAGTTTACCGGACATCCTCATAAGTTTCATCTTTAGTCAAGAAAGTAAGGCATGTTAATACTAATGATATTATATTCAATATTAACTTATTAACACATAATTTTAATATTATTATATAAAATATTAATAATATAGCCAGTACCTGAGATTATAACCAAATTTGGAATTGCTTAAAAGAAAAATCAACCTGAGATTTGAGTCAAATAAAAACAAATAAAAAAGTATTGATCAACACTTACCTGCACATATGGTAGCAACATTTATCAGGTTTCAGGCGGCGGGGGGGAGGGGAGGGAGAGAAGGAGATGTGTATATTCACACCTAATGGGTGTGATGTGCACCGTCTGGGGCATGGACAGGCTTGTAGCTCTGACTCAAGTGGGGCAAAAGCAATATATGTAACCTAAACAATTGTATCCCTGTAATATTGTGAATTTTAAAAAAAGAGAGAAAAGTAAACAAGCAAACAAAGAAAAAAAGACCGTATTACATGGGCCTCATCTCCTCTGGATAAATGCTCACTTATACATTATTTATTATACATTTAGATAAACATCTTTATATAGCCAACTAATCTTGGACAAAGCAGACAAAAACATACACTGAGGAAAAGAATCCTTATTCAATAAATAGTGCTGGGAAAACTGGATAGCCTCATGTAGAAGACTGAAACAGGACCCACACCTTTCACCTCTCACAAAAATCAACTCATTCTGGGTAACAGACTTGAACCTTAGGTGCGAAACTATTAGAATTCTAGAGGAAAATGTTGGAAATACTCTTTGACTTTGGCCTAAGCAAAGAATTTATGAAGAAGACCCCAAAGACAATCACAGCAGCAACATAAATAAATAAATGGGACATGATCAAATTAAAAAGCTTCTGCACAACTAAAGAAACTGTCCATAGAGCAAACAGACAACCCAAAGAATAGGAGAAAATTTTCGCAAGCTACACATCCAATAAAGGGCTAATAACTAGAATTTATTTAGAACTCAGGAAAATCAGCAAGGAAAAATCAAACAACCCTATCAAAAATGAGCAAAGGACATGAACAGAATTTTTTCAAAAGAAGACAGAATAATGGCCAACAATCACATGAAAAAATGCTCAACAGGGAAATGCAAATAAAAACCACAATGAGATACCACTTAACTCCAGTGAGAATGGCCTTTATCAAAAAGTCCCCAAACAACAGATGCTGGCATGGATGTGGAGAGAGAGGAATGCTCCTATACTGCTGGTGGGACTGCAAACTAGTTCAACCTCTGTGGAAAGCAATATGGAGATACCTCAAAGCGATACAAGTAGATCAACCATTTGATCCAGCAATTCCACTACTGGGCATCTACTCAAAAGATTAAAAGTCACTTTATGAAAAAGACACCTGCACTCGAATGTTTATAGCAGCACAATTCACATTTGCAAAGTTATGGAAACAACCCAAGTGCCCATCAATTCATGAGTGGATTAATAAAATGTGGTATATGTGTACTATGGAGTACTATTCAGCTTAAAGAAACAATGGTGATATAGCACCTCTTGTATATTCCTGGATACAGCTGGAACCCATTCTACTGAGTGAAGTATCTCAAGAATGGATAAACAAGCACCACATGTACTCACCAGCAAATTGGTATTAATGGATCAACACCTAAGTGGAAATTTATAGGAATAATATTTATCAGGTGTTGGGCAGGTGAGGGGGGAAGAAGGGGATGGGTATATATAAACACAATGAGTGAGATGTGCAACATTTGGGGGATGGACACCCTTGAAGCTGACTCGAGGGGGGAGGGTGAGCATAAGCAATATATGTAACCTTAACATTTGTACCCCCATAATATGCTGAAATAAAAAAAAATATTATCCATTAAAAATAAATAAATAAAATCTCTAAAATACTCCTTTTCAAAATGTACTATCAAACAAATGAATACATTTGCAGAAATTTAGCTGAATAAAATTAGATATTGATAATTTCATGTTTGGCCTTTTTAGCAGAATAATCAAATAAGTCATGAGTTGACTTAGGATATATGTATAAATAATATTGTATAGCATATCTTTCAAAATATTAAGTAATTAAGAACACACTGAAGCTTTTGTAAGATTTGTAATACATAAATATCCTAGAAAATATTTCTAAACATTTCTCAAACTCTGATTAAATTTTACTAATCAAAGAATGCTAAAGACCAATAAGGTTTTCCACATGGCCACATCAGGTATCTAATTCAGAATAATATCTACATGTGTTTCTTACTTCATAGCTTAATGAACAATTAGACAATTTATTTTAAAGCACATTTATTATCTTCATTTCAAGTACATCAAGAGTAAAGAAAACCATTTGTGTTTGCTACTTGTTAAATATTTTGCTACTTGTTAAATATTTTCTGACTCCCCACCAACATCATGGCACATAAACAATCCCATTTCCTAAAGCAGTAGTATGTTATGAGATCAGACAGCTTAATATTAAGACAAATTCCTTTTGGATTCCCCAAGCTACTAAATGGAACTAATTCTTTACCAAAGATCAGGAGATGTTAATTTTTTGGCACAAATGGCTAAACTAGAGGATTTGGATCCTCATAGATATCCTGGAAAATAAATTTGTGACAGAATTTCAGGAGCTTCACTAAGATGAATTTCCATCACAACATAGCCTTACACATTGCATACATCAAAAATTATTAATACAAAGTATTCAAATAAAAATTGTCTACTATAGGATTACTCCACTCGGTCTACAAAAGAGCAGTCCACTTTTGCAGTGTATAAACTAGGTCTCATATAAGTTATTAATTTCAAATGTTACTTTTATTCTGGAAAAGCCTATAAACAATTCATCCCAATGTACCCTGGAAACAAGGCCTGCCTGATTTCCTGGGCATCTAAATTGACCATGATACTGGAGAGTTGGAGGAGATATCATGATGAACTGTACAGAGCACATGCTGTCTTTTCTTCAGTGAGTGTTTGTTGTGCTTAATGTTATAGATGGTAATAATACCTATCCAAAAATACAGCATAACCTACAAATTCTATTTAGCTTTAGTTATGTGGTAATTTGAGACATGAACTTTTTAAGTAATTTATATAATTTAAAATAATTTACTAGTTTTACATTAATAGCAGCAAATTCTCAATGGTAAAGAGGTAAACTTCAATTACTACAGTGATAACAAACAACTCCAATGGAATTTTCTTAGATAAGAGTTTGCATAATTTTAACATAGGTCACAGATATTTTTGAGTTTCTTTTTAGTATAAAGGACAAAACACAATTAAGGATTTTTTTATTTCCTGGAATGTATCCATTTGAATAAATATTTTTCAAAATAAATAATGTAGTAGTCATAAGAGTAGTCAGTCACTGAATGTAGATATTACTCATTAAGAAAGGGAGATAAAATGAAAAACAAACAAAACTGTAGCAAATAAAAATCACTGAGATAATATTTAAAATATGTTTCTAATACTTCTTGGCTTAATATTTCATTATAAATTATTTTATGTGATTGCAGGACAATTAACTGGACTAAGATTAAATATCGGTGAATTCTAGCTCAAGATTTTCATTTGAAAGATGAAAACAAAACACTTGAGATAGATCTATTTCAAGATAGTTGGGTGTTTTATGAAATCATTTAAAATTAGGAAAGACCCACATAATTGAAAAATAATCTCGTATGTTTTTATATTTACATATATACAGTTTTTGGACCTTTGAACATTTTGAAACTATAGATACACTTTCTAGCCTTGGAGTAAGTTGTGAAGCCCAGGGGAATGAATACCCAGCAGATGGCTACATAAACATAGCACTCAGATAGTTGAGTAGTTCCTTTACATTGCCATCTGCCTTGTAATCCTCTCAGAGATTGAAATCTTCCAACTATAAAATTTTCTGCCAAGACTTCACAATGCCCATCAGCTCAACTAAGAGGTAAGAAGAATTCTGTGATGGTTTAAAAATTTTCTTAATATAAATTTTCTGGAAAATATATTAATATATTTAACATTAATTAAATATATCAGTATGTCAAGCTTTAATAGGAGCTACATTTACATTTACATAGCCATCTGTTAGTATTTGCATAGTCATACCTCCTGGGTTGCAAAAACTTACTCCACAAAGATCACAGTGTTTGCCAGGACACTTGCACACCTGTCAATCAGTTCTGGTCTTTAAATATCCAGAAAATAAATGTAACGGAGAGACAAAATCAACTTAGTTTCCTTAATTTATCAGAAATGATTGATAATTGCAATGAATGGTAAAACAGAACCTTTTAGATTCCTTCATTATATAAGATTTTATTGATTTAAGATACTAAAGCCATTCCTAATATTTGTTTATGCATACTTTTAAAATGGGAAACACTTCTTTCAGTGTGAGATAAGTATTAAGAGGTATTGATAATGATTGTAAATATAAAAAGTATTTTTGATATCTATTGCACCATCTACTCCACATATATTTTTCTATTTTCCTATAGTACAAGTAGAAATGTAGACATTTATATTTATTTACTCTATAAAATCAACCAAGATATGATTGTGGCTATCCTCAAACTATTTAAATGTGTACTCACATATGTATGTGTTTATGTGTGTGTGTGTACATATACTTAAGATGTAAACAGTATCCAATAATCATTTTCTATTTCCTTCCTGGGAACCTAAATAATGAAAGAATGAAAAAGGATTTGCAATGTAATTCGGAAATAGTTTGACCTAGATAATAAAAATGTGTGTGTCACTAAAGAGTACTCATAGATATGTTTAGAACTTTGATATATGCATTAGAAATAGAAATAGGTGCAAAATCAGTAAACTAAAGCTAAACTAAAATCAAAGAATGTAAGATGGAGAAAAGGAAAGTAAACTTATAAGAAAAAATTTAAAAATTCAAAAGTTGGTGTTTTAAAAAAATTGATAAACTTATATAACCCTAGAAGATTGCTTAAAATAAAGGAATAAAATAAACACAAACTACCAATATTGGAAATAAGAAAAGAAAAAATGGATTCTGAGATGTTAAAAAATAAGAGGAACCAATGAGTAACTGCATCCCATAAATTTCACATTTTGAATGAAGACAACCAAGTCCTTAACAAATCCAATTTAGCAAAATAGCACGTAAAAACATAGAAAAACTAAATTGCTACATACCTTTTGTATAAATTTGATCTATAGCTGAATACATTTGCAAAGCAATGCAAGGCCCAGGAGGCTTCACTGGTCAATTCTTCCTAATATTTGACTGAAATAATGTCAGGCCTATAAAACTTTTAAAGAATAGATAACAGGGGAATAAAAATCCATCTTATTTCATGAGGCCAGACAACATTTAGGTTTCAAAAATCAAACTTGAGAAAGGACATTGTAAAAAAGCAAAATTTTAGGGCAATATCTCCCATGAGTTAATTACAAAAATTCTGTAGAAAAAATAAAAAATTAAATCCAGAAATACAGAAATATGATAAAAATTAACAGGGCAATTCACTTCTTCTTTAATAAGTGAGTTGTAAATATGCTAATTTCAATACAGGCAGAAAAACAGTTGACCAAATATTCATAAAATAAATTATAGAAGTGTAGGGATAGAATGACACATTCTTAATTTAATAAAATGTGTCTGTGCATATATATATGTGTGTGTATATATGTAATTTATAGCCAACACCATGTTTAGTTCTTAAATATTGAACACTATTCTCCTTGAGTTCATGAACTCAAGGGGGATTTAATTATAATTACTTTTATCCAAATTATATTGTAGTTCCATTAAGGCAAGAAGAAAAAAAAATGTAAAAAATCTGATAAAAAAAATGAATGTTTACACTGTCTTTACAAATTACATGATTTTGTAATAATATAATTCAAAAGAATCTACAGCCTTTTAAAATTAATGAGTGAACTTAGCAAATATGCAAAAAGCTTTTCCTTTAGTTCTATTAAGAGCTAACAATTAGAAAACGAAGCTTAAAAACTTTCACAAAGTTGTGCTAAATCTCTATATTGAAATTATAAAATATTGGAGAAAAATTAAGGAAGACATACAAAATGGAGCAATTTTGTATTTATATATTTATGGATTAGAAGTTTCAAAATATGTATTAATCAGGGTTCTCCAGAAACAGAAATCATGTATAGCTACACACATATATGTATATGTACATATGTGCATATATATATATATGTATATGTGTGTGTGTAGATAGAGATAGAAAGAAAGACTTATTTTTAGGAACTGGTTCATATGATTGTGAGAGCTGGTAAGACGGAAATCTGCCAAGCAAACTAGCAGTCTGGAGACCCAGAGAAGAGCTGATGTTTCAGCTCAAGACTGAAGGCAGTGTGGAATTTATCAAATACCTTCTGATAAAATTTGATTAGGAGTACTCAGTTGTGATATATTGCATATCTCTGTTACCATGTCATACCATGGACTATCAGTGCTCTCTTCACTACTGGAAATAGTTACTAATGATTTTGGATCTACTAAAAATTAAGCATAGGGAAAACTAAAAAAAAAAACCTCTACACTTTAACTTCATCTCTTCACTGCCACCCCCCCCCCAGTTTTTTACTTTTTCATATCTCTATTTATATCTTTGTATCCTATCTCTCTCTTAAAAACTTGTTGTGTTTATTATTTTTGATAGGTTTGTCTTTTAGCCTCTCTACTTAAGATATGAGTGATTTACATACTGCAAAGACAGTGTTATTCTATATTTGTGTACTTCCTATTTCCAATAAGTTTTATACCATCAGATGATTTCTTATTTGTTAATATTCTTTTCTTTAAGACTGAAGAACTCCCCTTATTATTTCACATAAGACAGATTTGATGTTGAAAAAAATACCTCTTGGCTTTTGCTTGTGTGAGAAAGCCTTTATTTCTCCTTCATGATTGAAGGATAATTTTGCTGACTATAATATTCAATGATGGAAATGTTTTCCTTCAGCACTTTTTGAATATGTTGTCCCACTCTCTCCTGGTCTGTAAGATTTATGCAAAGATATCTGCTGTCAGATGTATTGGAGCTTCTTGCTATGTTATTTGTTTCTTTTCCCTTTCTGCTTTTAGAATCCTTTCTTTATCCTTGAGCTTTGGGAGTTTGACTATTAAAAGTCTTGAAGTTGTGTTAAGAGAATCAATTACAGAAACTCCTGAATTTAATTTTTAAAAACTCATCTTAAGATTCTGTTCCTCTGAAATCACTCTCAGTACCAAGATCCCCACTTATCTCAAATTGTTATGTGAAGTCAATTTAGGTCCAAGGAAAACCTATGAATATTGTTTCTTGTTGTGGAAATAAATAAGTTGATTCTAAAATTTATGTAGAAAATGCAAAGATACCATAATAACCTAACACCATAATAGCCTAACAATCTTAAAAAAAAATTGGAAATCATGGTGTGAGGTATCAAGACTTAATATAAAAATACACCAGTTAAAGCAATGTACTTTTTGCATAAAAATAAACAACACATATATGCAGTATACATATTCTGAATGTGAGTTTGATTGGATATTGATATTATACATACACCTTTTCCCACTTCATTGCTTATAATTTCACACTCCTAATGGTGTATTTTGTGGAACAGAACTCCATAGTTTTAATAAAGCCCAATGTATTAATATTCTATTGATTTAATGGTTAGCGATTTTTGTGTGCTGTTGAAGATACAAAGTCATGAAGATAATCACCTTTTTTTTTTCTATTAGCATTATTATTTTAACAATCACATTGATCTGTCATTAATCTCAAACTATTTGCATGTGTGGTTTAATGTCAGGGCCATTATTTCTGTTGTTTGTTTTTATTTTTGTTTATTCATGGGTATCTAATTGATACATTACTATTTGTTTTAAAGAACAATAATTTTCTACTGAATTGAAGAGGTATCCGTATCACAAATTAGACAACATCAGACTTCACATTAGGTTGTGTGGACAGATAAAAACCTGCACGAGGAGCCATGAATCCTAAGATATCAGCAACTAATAAGAGTAGTTACCCTTCTAAGGAAGATTGATCAATTACTTTTTACAAATTTTCATTAAATATATAATGTGAGATTGAGGATAAAAGACTAAGTGAAAATTGATAAGGTTGTTTTATTCTGTTGTCTTCAATTATTCACCTTAATTTCTGTCCTGTTTCTCATAACTTTCTTCTCAGAATTCTCTACTCAAAAGGCTCCCTATCTGCTCATATTTTGACTGCAAACACTGCTGGGACATATCTGGACTTTATGGCTCTCCTCCTTAGGTTGCATGTCCAAGACTCTCTTTTGTGTGAGTGTTTATGGAATTATTGAAAATCATTATGTTCGTATAAAACCTCGGTTACTCCAAGTGTTGTGAGTACTTGGAGTAAATGGTAAATAGTACTCTTTACTACCATTTTATTATTTTATTTTATTTTATTTTATTTTTTTGAGACAGAGTCTCACTTTGTTGCCCAGGCTAGAGTGAGTGCCGTGGCATCAACCTAGCTCACGGCAACCTCAATCTCCTGGGCTCAAGCGATCCTACTGCCTCAGCCTCCCGAGTAGCTGGGACTACAGGCATGCGCCACCATGCCCGGCTAATATTTTTTGTATATATATTTTTAGTTGGTCAATTAATCTCTTTCTATTTTTGGTAGAGACGGGGTCTGGCTCTGGCTGGTTTCGGACTCCTGACCTCGAGCGATCCGCCCACGTAGGCCTCCCAGAGTGCTAGGATTACTGGCGTGAGCCACAGCGCCCGGCCTATCATTTTAATAGAGAGATCAGAAATTGAAAAAATATGAGATTTAACTTATCACACATATAACCACATTTATATAATCATATTTATACAACCACATTATTAAAAAGAATTTTATGATGAATAATTATTAGATGAATTGATTTTCTTTAACATATTACATGACAAAACATACTAATTAAATTATTTTAAAGTTGAGAATCTAGGAGCTGATGGTCTCTAACATGGTGTACATTCCTAACCCAAAAGATCATAAATATAGTTTTAGAAGGGTAGCTGTACACATATTTGACCAAAAATCTTTTTGTAATTAATTGAAATAATATCAGATTTTATTTTCTTATTTATTTATTTTTTTTCAACATATTCAGAGGATACAAATGTTTTTGTTACATGGATACCTTTTTTAATCTTAAGCTCAAGTCAGAGCTTTTAGTGTGCCTCTAACCTGAATGGTGTTCGTGGTACCTGATAGGTTGGGTTTTACTCCCTCTTTCTCCCCTTCACACTTCTTGATTTCCAAGGACTTTTACATCTCTATGTGTGCCTGCAAATTAGCAAAGCCTCTGTGGAAAACAGTATGAAGATTACTCAAAGAAATAAATGCAGACTTACTTACCATTCAACTCAGCAATCCCACTACTGGATATTTACCCAAAGTATGATAAAAGAAATACTTTTATCATTATGAAAAGAATACCTGCACTCGAATCTTTATTCCAGCACAATTCACAATTGTAAAGATATAGAATATTCTCTTATTTATCTTAACTTTTTTGCATATCAGCTTTAGAATATTCATAGTAAAATATTTCAAAAATATATTTTGACAAAATCTCTACATTATCAAAAATGAACTTTATTACTTAAAGGTCAAATGCAATTTATAAATCTTTATGTATTTTACATATTTCATAGTGAATACTTTCTAATTCTAATTTTAATAAAAATGAATATGTTTGATAAACTGAAATGGGAATAATAATATATTTTGAATGCATAACTTATATATTCTTTTTTTTGTACTGGCTATATAATTATAAAAATTTAAAGAAGTATTACTATATGCAAGGGCCAAGGTTTAGTGCTAAACAAAATTACTTATAATTGAATAATTTAAAAAAAAGACAAGCACCAAGTACAAATAAAGTAAGTTGAAATAATAGTCTCATAATGAAATAAAAATAACATTCAATGAAGGGTCCTAGGATAGATTAATATAACTGGGTTAGGTTAAATTTTATGGAGGCTATATATTGGGTTAAGGCAGATAAGAAGTGTTTTGAGGGATCTTCGTAGAAGAGAAAAATGAAACTGCATAAAAATTTGAAAACAATGAAGAACAAAGAGAGAATAAATACTCGTTTTTATCAAGGGCACAGTAGAAGTTAAAACTGGCTCAATAGTGTGTGGCCATATGGGAATGGGGATTGAGGTGTATACAGTCCAGTTTTCAAAACTTGAAATAAATTCAGTGAGCAACACAGAACCAGTAAATATATTTTGATGAAGAAAAATATGACAGAAATCTATGTTAAAAGCAAAAAAAATAGCATCATCGAGTATGAGGAATTGGAGTAATGAGAAAAAGGATATTGAAAAAAAGTAAGAAGCTATGTTTTTCCTATTCCGGTGAGATATATGGAAATCTAAATCAGAGGTGACAAAGAGGATGGATAGAAATTATTGATCAGTTTGAAAAATATGCCTATGAAGAATTTCACAATTTGAAAACTGTGTGAATGTAGATAATGAGCAAAAAAGATGAGCCAAAGAAGTCTCCTACATTTTGATCCTTACTGATAATGGTTGTATTTTTATAGGGTGTCTAATTAGATGGCTTCACAGTTGAAGTAGGTGAAACCATTATTATTCTGCACTGCTTAGCTATTTTAATTATTGCTGTCACAATTTCTGAACACTGCACTAAAAAGTGGATATAAAATGCATTAAAACCTATATTATCTTCAATATATTATTTTTAAAAAAGGATGGATGACAAAGATGGCATGTAAAATAATAAAAGTAACAGATCCCTACCTTCACTCTACCAACAAAAATAAGTCCTACTATGATTAAGTATTTACTTGTAAAAACTTAATCATTAGAGAAAACCATTAGAGAAAACAATAGTAAAAGGGATGGCATTCACATAGGATGTGACAACATAACATGCATTATTTTTTAAATAAGAAGGTAAACAAAGTACATCTCTTCATCTTACAGATTGAAATATATTTAAGGTAGATTAAGAAGTTAAATTTTAAAAATAATAAAATTTCTTCAAAGGATTCAAACTTTGTACAGGTAAATACCATAAGATAAATAGCAACTATAATAACAATTATGACTGCTCATATGTACATATAATTAAATTTCTGAATATTTTAAATAAAATTAAAATATATTCAGAAATATCAAAAATTATTTTCAATAAATCATAATAAAAGTTTTGTAGTCTTAACATAGTAAGCACATATAAGTAAATTGGAAAAGAACATTTTGGCAAAAGACATGAACAGACTACTTACAAAAGAGGCAATACATATGAGTAAAACTATTTGAAATATTTTTAAAATATACAAAATAATGCATAATCTGGGTTTTTTCTTAGGGAAACTTGCAATTGATAACACTTAAAACTGAACACATTGTACAAAACTAAACACTTTTAAGGTTAGATGTCCAAAGAGAACATTTAATAAAATATCACCTTCTCAAATAAAAATTAGAAACGTCTTACATTTCCAATAAATTTTAAAAATACATATCTTAAGCATTAGAAAATATCCTGAGGCTGTACTTATAATTTTAAGGGATATTTGCTTAAGAATTCTCTGTGTAATGCAAATATATATCTTTATATGAAAAAGTAAAAGATGAAAATATTAAATTGTCATATCTAAGTATTAGAATTATGACTAAATTATTTTGTATCATGCTGTTATAGTAATTATTATTGTTGCTTATTGCTAGATTTACTGTAGTATATATCATTTAGCTATTTTACATATATAATTTAATTTGACGTTAAAAATACATGTATAATATATATCATTCCTTATTTTTCAAATGAGTAACAAAAGAATTAAAAAACATTTTAAACTGGGATTATTCAACTTTAAAACCTAGCCACCTTCTACTCTCTGGCACCTTCAGCTTCCTTTTATTTGGTAGATATTCTGTATTGTTTTTATTAAAACAAATAACCTCCTATTGAATATAAAACCTCTACCATGTGTCTCAAATGGTCTTAGACTGTTAGTATATAGAGGTAAACAAAAAGACACAATAAATAAATGAATAAAAGAATAAATAAAAAAACACACAAATGATACAAATAAATGGAATGAAAAGGGACTAGGTGAGAAAGACAAATGTGTGCAATTGATGATGATGAAGATATGTAAAAATGATAAATATCTAAAAATAATAAAAACCTGAATTATGGGCATTTTCTCACTAATAATGAGTTGCTATAGGCTTCTTTTGACTTACCTCCACATTCTTTCACTGATAAAAGGCAGTAGGAGTTAGATAGGATTGTAATTGATCCTTTCTTCTTGGCTTTCAGGGATAAAGCAGACTCTAAACCAACTGGACCTTAATATTTTTATTTTCATTGACATCAAAGAGAAACTTCTCACTATAAAAAATATAATAATAAAGAAGAACTCCCTACAATGAACTAATACTAAACAAGGATGAGACTTTCAATAGCAAAATGGTGTATGCTAAAAAAGGCAGGAAAAGGGAGGAGATAGGACTGTGTACCTGCTATGGGCATTATAAGAAAATGATGACCAGACAGATAAGAAGTAAAATGGTGTACCTATATACTGGACTTATTGTACAACATGGTACTTCATTGTTATGATCCAAAGTAATGACTGCTGCAGTATAAATAAACTTAAAACACACACACATATAATTATATAAATATTTATATATAAATATATAAAATAAATATATATTATATATAATATAAATACATATAAATATAAATAAATATATATATATATAATTTATACAGTAGAGCTCTTTATCTGCAGAGATATGTACCAAGAGCCCCAGGAGATGCCCAAAACCATGCCCGATACAGATGTTCCTCAATTTACAGTAGGTATGTCCTGATAAACCCATCTTAAAGCAAAACATTGTTAAGTCAAGCCATCATAAGTCAGGGACCACCTGTATATATAATACTATGTTTTGCCTTATACATACATGCTTATAATAAAATTGTTTTATAAATGAGTCACAGTAAGAAATTAACAATAACTAATAATAAAATACAACAATTATAACAATATACTGTAATGAAAGTTGTGTAAACATGGTCTCTCTCTGTCTTGAAGTATCTCATTGTATGACATTCAGCCTTCTTGTGATGCAGAATGACAAAATGCCCATATGATGAGATGAAGTGAGGTAGATGATGTAGAAATTGTGATGTGGTGTTACAATTATTATTATTGGCTTTCTGATGATACTTCATCTACTTCCGGTGATCTTGGATCCTTGAAGTCATAACAATGTCCATGGTTGGATGTTAAGAGCAGAAGATATTAATGTCTAACAGGCAGGTAGCAATAACAGCATGGATGTGTTGGCCAAAGGGATGATTCATGACTCAGGTGGGCTGGAGAAACACAGCACAAGATTTCATAATGCTACTCTGAATGACATACAATTTAAAACATGAATTGTTTGTATCTTACTAGATGAGGAAAAATTAAAAACATTCCTGCTTAAAACTGGAACCAGACAAGGTTACCCACTATCTTCATTTATATTCAACATAGTACTGGAAGTCCTTGGCAGAGCATTCAGACAAGAGCAGGGAATTAAGGGTGTCCAAATTGAGGCAGAAGAGGTCAAGCTCTCCCTCTTTGCTGATGATATGACATTATCTCTAGAAAATCCCAAAGATTCAACTGAGAAACTGCTGGTACTGATAAATGAATTCAGTAAAGTCTCAGGCTACAAAATCAATGCACACAAATCAGTGGCATTCATATAAGCCAATATTAGTCAAGCCAAAAATCAAATCAAAGTGCAACATGTTTCATAATAGCATCAAAGAAAATTAAATATTTAGGAATATATTTAATGAAGGAGGTTAGAGATCTATAGAGGGATATCTGCGAAACACTGAGAAAAGCAATTGTGGAAGATATAAACAGTTAGAAAACACTACCATGCTCATTGATTGGCAAAATCAATATTGTTAAAATGTCCATACTACCTAATGTGACTACAGAATTAATGCAATTGCTATTAAACTATTATCATTCTTTGCAGGTCTAGAAAAAATTATTCTATGCTTCCTATGGAAGCAGAGAAGACGTCGTATAGCCAAAACAATTTTAAGCAAAAAAGAACAAATTGGGAGACATCAGTCTACCAGACTTTGAGCTTTACTACAAGGCTATAGTAACCAAAACAATGTGAAACTGGCACAAGAACAGAGACTCTTGGAACAAGATTGAGAACCCAGATATAAAACCATCCTCCTATTGTCATCTAATCTTTGACAAAGCAGACAAAAATATACGCTGGTAAAAAGAATCTCAATTCCACAAATTGTTCTGGGAAAACTGGATAGACACATTTAGAAGATGGAAACATGGTCCGCACCTCTCACCTCTCACAAAAATCAACTCATGTTGGATAACAGACTTAAATCTAAGACATGAAAACTTAAGAATTCTAGAAGCAAATGTTGGGGAAATTCTTATAGATATCAGCCTAGGCAAAGAATTTATGAAGAAAACCCCCAAAGCAATCACAGCAACAACAAAAATAAATAAATGGGACCTAATCAAATTAAAAAGCTTCTTCACAGCCAAGGAAACTATCATTAGAGTGAATATATAACCTCCAGAATAGGAGAAAATATTTGCATGCTACACACCTAATAAAGGACTGATAAGAAGAATCTATATAGAACATAAGGAAATTAACAAGCAAAATCTATCAATCCCATCAAAATGAACAGAAACTTTTCAAAAGAAGACAGAATAATGGCCAGCAAAAATATAAAAGAGTGCTCAACATCTCTAATCCTCAGGGAAATGTAAATCAAAATAACAATCAGATACCATCTAACTCCAGTGAGAATGGCCTTTATCAAAAAGTCCCAGAACAACAAATGCTGGCATGGATGTGGAGAGATTGGCAAACTTTTACACTTTTAGTGGGACTACGAATTAGTACAACCCCTGTGGAAAGTAATTTGGAGATACCTCAAAGACCTAAAAATAGAAATACCATTTGATCTAGCAATCCCACTACTAGACATCTACTCAAAGCAAAAGAAGACATTCTATAATAAAGACATCTGCACTCAAATGTTTATGACAGCGTAATTCACAATTCCAATTCACAATTGGAAACAATCCAGGAGCCCATCAATATATTAGTGGATTAATAAAATGTGATATATGGATACCATGGAATACTACTCAACCAAAAAAAGCAATGGTGATCTAGCACCTCTTGTATTATCCTGGATAGAGCTGGAGCCCATCCTTCAAAGTAAAGTATCACAAGAATGGGAAAACAAGCACCAGATGAACTTGCTATCAAATTAGGTACTATCTGATCAACACTAAGGTGCTCACATGAAAGTAATATTCATCAGGTGCCAGATGAGTGGTACGCGGGTGGTGGGGATGGATAAACTCACGACTAGAGCGCACTGTATTGGGGAAGAACATACTTATAGTTCTGGCTTAGGAAAATCTATATCTTTCTGCTGTCCTTAGGGTTACAACTGGCATATGAGTATTGTGTATTCTCTGAGTCTTGTATCCATGTGGAGATTCTCTATCCTGACTCTAAAATAGAGATCAGTTTGTTAAGATAGGAATTTTTTGTTTCCATATTTCAATGGTTAAAAGTTATAATTATTGCATAATTTTAATGGAATTATCAAGAGCCTTAGACACATTTAATGAGTGCCACTAGAAAGTGGCTACAGTGACTTTCCTTTTTGGTGTGACAAAATTGATTGCATTTATACTTTCTCCCTTTCTTGCAAAGGGAATATAATTAGGCTTTTACACTGGGCTGAGACTCTTTTAAAAATCTTTCCATAACCAACTTTCTCTCTTACTCTTTCTCTTTGGAAATTTTATGCTTAATTGCTTATAAAAAATGTATGTCATCGTGTGCATCATGTAGGAAGATCTAATCTTGATAAATATGAACAAAATAAAGAATGCATTGGATTACAAAGTCTCTTAAATTTTTGGTAGATTATGTGCTAATTAGTACAAAGATATTTTAAAATATTTTATATAATGAAATAAATCTAATCTTCTCATGAGGTACTTTTATATATTATATTTATTTAACATTTTTAAATGAATGTGGCTCATAAATAATTCTCTTTGTTTAAAATATATGTCAATTTTTTTATTAAGTTTCTAACATCATAAATCAAACTGAGTATAAAGTCTCTTATTTTCCCCTTTTTGGGCTATATTTGATAATATTGACAATAATTAATTCTTACTTCATTATGAAATTTATTAAAGAAGTAAAACCATCTGGTCCTGATGTTTTCTTTGTAGAATACTTTTGATTAAATATTTAATTTTATAATAAATAGCCTTATTTATATTTTTAGTTTTTTTCCTAGTAATATGTCCATTTAACCTGTCAGATATTTGCACAATTTCCTTTAATATTGTCTTCTAGTCTTTACATTATCAGAAAGATGTGCAGTGATGTCCACTTCTTTGTTTGCAATATTATTCATTAATGCCTTCTTCTTTTGTTTAGCAATCTTATCAATTTTATTAGTCTTTTGAAAGTACCAACTTTTGACTTTTTTTCACTCAATTGTCATATTCTCTTTAATTAATATCTGACCTTAATTTTATTATTTCTTTTATGATTCTATTACATTATTCTATTATTCTTTCTTTAGGTTAAATTTGCTGTTTATTGCTACAATATGGGGAGAATTTATAGCTCCATTATTTTCAGCCTTTAGACTTTCATTTTAACATACATACTTAAGGCTATCAGTTTTCCTCCAAGAGTAATTTTAGGTTTTAGACATTTTTCAAAAAAATTAACTATCACTAGATCAGAATATTTTCTAATTCCATTTATTATTTCCTCACCATGCATAAGTTTTGTTGCTTAGTATCCTTCATCATCTTTTGAATATCCTCACCCATTATATTCTTATAATTTTACCCTTTCTTCTTTCCTTAACTCCATACATAATTGTTCTTGAAGAGTCTGATTTACATATTTTCTATGTTTATTTTACTCATTGTTCTATTTTTCATTTTTTTGTGTTTCTGAATTTTATTATGACTATTTTCTTCTGACATTTTTCAGTTCACTACATTCTCTTCAGCCAGCTCTAATTGGCCACCAACACCATCACTGGATTGTTATCTTTTTTGTTCTATAGTTCGCTCTACTCTTTTATATTAGTAACTATTAGTTCTTTATAAACTTTGTCAGTATTTTATATCCTTGAACATATTAAGCATATTTGCTGAAGCTTCTGTCTCATGAACCATTATACAGCTCTTGTATGAATTTCTTTTATCTGCCATTTTTTCTGTTGTTCATTAATGTAACTCTTTTATTGGGGAGAGAAGATTTGATTAATTGCCATATATATTAAAATTAAACATCAAACTGAGGTTTGGATGATATTTTTATTTTGAAAATTTGCACTTACATTTTGTAAACTGTTTAAGCAATAGCACTCAAGGTCACTTTAAACCAGTTTAAGGATTGAGATTAATTGAATGTAGGTATCAACTCTCCATGAATTTCTCTAGTTTTTGTTGCCCTTGTTACTAAATTCTGAAGCCTTAAGTTTCTTACTCAACATATACAATTTCATAATTTTTCCAAATTTTCAGTCACTGGACTTCTATTCCTCCTATTTCTATAAGACTCTCAAAAGTTTCAAATAGATTCTCAGCCTCTGATCTATTAGCTTCTCATGGAATTGGAAGACTCCCATACAAGAAAAAAAGACTCAATTCTAGGCTCATCCTTGTGGGTTTATATGTTATTCCCAAATCTTGTTATCAGATTCTTTGCTATCTTATTGATGATCTGATTCCTTAGCATAGATATATTTTTTTAATCTTGTCCAGCATTTCCAGATATGATCAATGGATTTGTTAATTTAAATTAATTAATACACTATTACTGGGTAGCAGAATCCTGGAAATACTATATTTTAGATTATTTTTTCATCCTTTTCCAATCTTGGAAAGATCATATATCTAAAGAGATGTATGAAGTAGTGATATGTGTAACTTCTAGCCCCTATATTAAAATATGTATGTTCTCATCTTGTGTTTTTTTTTTTTTTTTTTTTTTTTTTTTTGAGACAGAGTCTGGCTCTGTTGCCCAGGCTAGAGTGCCCTGGTGTCAGCCTAGCTCACAGCAACCTCAAAGTTCTGGGCTCAGGCAATCCTTCTGCCTTAGCCTCCCGAGTAGCTGGGACTACAGGCATGCGCCACCATACCTGGCTTATTTTTTATATATACAGTTTTAGTGGTCCAGATAATTTCTGTCTATTTTTAGTAGAGACGGGGTCTCGCTCTTGCTCAGGCTGGTCTTGAATTCCTGACCTTGAGCAATCCTCCTGCCTCAGCCTCCCAGAGTGCTAGGATTACAGGTGTGAGCCTGTATGTTGTCATCTTGATTTTTAATCTACTGTATGCTAGAAGTTACGCAGAGCAGTAACATGCTTTGACCATGCACATGGGAACAGCACCCTAAATGATTGTGAACAAAGAGTATGAAAAGAAACTATATCTTTATTTGCCATTGCAGAGAATGATCTAATTGTTCATCTATAGACCACAATATGGATAAGCAAAAAAATTGTAAATACTTACACCATTGCATTTTGAGGTATCCTCATTTTGACAGGATGGTCATGTTAAGTAAAGGATTGAATATTTTCCTGAATTTCAAGGAAGATGTCTGAGATGGAGAAGAAAATGCAAGAGCTATCTGCATATAAAGTGCATTTAATGCCATAATGCTGAGTGATATAATTTAGAGGGTGGATCTAGATAAAAAAGAGATCTATTGACTGAGCCATGAAGACACATAAGTTTAAAAGTTGGTGAGTTGAGTAGCAATAAGCAAAAGGGTCTGAGAATTTGAGTCATATGAGATTAAATGAGGCACAAGATTCAGAGCCACTTCAGCCTCCAGAGGAAGAAGAGTTTTCAAAAAGGAGCATATGATCACAGCATCAAATGTTGCTGGCAGATTAAGAATTGATCATAAATTTGTCTTGTGGAGGCCAGAGCCATTTTGATAGAATGGTAGCATGAAACCCTGATGGGCATTGATTGACAAAAGAATAAAAATGAAAAAAATTGGAGAGAGCAAATATCTGTCAATACTCTGCTTTTGAAGAATTTTAGTGGCAAGGGGAGCAGGAGACATAGGACAGATTTTGTAGGAGGAAGTAGTTTCAAAGAATATATATTTTTAAAATACAGCTGACATCATGTTCTATAATCTGATGAGGATAACATAGGGAGAAAAAAAATGAGGAGTAGCCTAGGTTAGACAAGGAGAGGTTCCTGGCTTTAACAAAAGGAAAATAACACGTATTCCTTTTGGAATGTGCAGGTATATTGTTGGCTTAATAATGAGAATATAGAAAAAAAACTTTTATGATTACTTCTCTTTTAGGGAAACAAATATAAAAGTCACTATTTGAAAATAAGCAGGGAGGAGTATATACTGGAGGCTAGAGGTGAATACAGCAGGTGTTAGAGTGAACTAGAACAGTAAAACAACCTCGGGCCTAAGGAAATATATATAGGCTTCTAGGTTTTTAAGCAACTTGAAATTACCTGGACATAAACTTATAGTGAGACAAGCCAACATAAATTTATATTTTTCCCTAGATATAGGTCAAGAGAAGTAATAGATTTAATCAAGTTAGGTTTTTTGCCAGTTTAACAGGAAATTTGGAACAAGAAACAAAGAAACTGCTTAGAGTAATTATACTTGCGGGCAGTAGAATCTTAGCCGATAAGAAAAGAGCAGGGATTTGAGGAGAATTGGGAAGAATAAAAAGTAGTATATCCAAAAGATTGGACAGCCTGATGGGCTCAAGAAATGATTAGATTCGGAGTAGTTGAATTAGATAAGGTAAACAAGAAAAATAGAAGGCAGTGGTTAGAGAGAATCATCTTTAACAGTGTATGCCTGACACAGTGCATGTGTCAAATGAAACATTCAATTTAACATTCAATTTATTTTTATTGATAAATATTTATTATCAAAATTTTTAATAGATTGAGTAATGGCCTAAGTTTTAGGTGCTTTGATGATATTTTTATCTTCTGTTTCATTCCTTAAAGTATTTTAATTGCCTTTTTAAAATGATAAAAATATGACTTCTAAACAGATGACATCTTCACAGAGAAATCTTTTTCAATATTTATTTTTATATAAAGCAAAACTAGTTCAATTTTAGAGCATTACTTCTGCATTTTTAACTCTGTAATTTTCATTCAAATCTTGTTCTTACTTTTCTCTTTAGAAACTTTAAAATTTATATTTCACCTAAAGACTAAGTTCTTTATTCACTATTATTTTCCATGTAAATTAATTTGTGTCATTCCTTTGAGGATAGTTTTTTCTTCATTCTGGATTTTTTATTACCTGAACTTTGCAATGTTACTATCTTTGAATTTGTTCTTATGTTAAACTAAATAAAAATAATATAATTTTATGGTAGTATATAAATAAAGGAGTATACTAATCAAGAAATCCTATAGACTTTTTTTATTCTTAATTTTCTTTAGAGATGGATAATGCAGAATTCATCTCTCATAAAACGACTTAGCCTACCTCCTGATATATTATTATTCAGATATTGTAAAATACTTTTTCACAGCATGCCTGCATTCATATATCATATTACATTTTATGTGAACATTATAATCAAGCCACTGGTATTAAATAATTGCCCAAATTAGAAATTCAAACTATGATTCAGATTATAAAGCTCTTTCTTTACTTCAAATAATTGGACCAGAGACAAGCTATTCTCTTCAGTACATTTCCTTATACCTGTCAAACCTTAGAAACCTAGCCAGTAATAAAAGTTCTATGTCTTCTCAAAGGAGACTCTACAGTGACTTAATGGATTAGTGATGAGTTTTAATGTAGCCTGGAGCTTAGCCTTTATATTTTTCTTTCCATTTCACTTCATATCTCTAATATCTCTTCCTACACCCATCAGCATGTCAGTTAACTTTTCTATTTCTACTCTGTTTAGGTGCATTATTGAGTTTTATGTTCCCTTCTAATCATAGACAGCATAATGAGTACAATTTCACATTTTACATAATCTCTAAATTGTAGCTTTAATTAAAATAAAAATGCTCATTTTAAGGAATCTCGTGGTAATGTATTTAAAGGTGCAAGATAACAGGATTAGTGAAAAGAGTAGAAAATAGTGTTCCTTGGTTTAGGAAAATTATGTGATCCAGCTAATAGGGTTTGTTTTACAATGTCATAATGCTAGCATGTTAAATGGAAATCTGTTACAGTAAATGCTGTGGGATGTGTGTGTGTGTTTGTGTGTATGCGTGTAGCAACATGGTGGTGGGTTGCTATTGGGTATACTAACTAGATTTTATCTTCAATCTCAACCTAAGTTTCCCATGTGAAAAAACACATCTACTTTTTAGAGCATTTTCTTCGTGATAGCTTTTTGGTTCTTTTTACTTGTTATTGTTGTTGTTATTATTTTTCTTCCAAGAAGAGTATTTTATCTTTTTCAAATATACTAAAATTGTATTTTATTATTGCTCTTTTTTGAAGTAAAGTATAAATATATTTTCAGCTTTTGCAGCAACTGTATATTTCATTAACATCCTACTCAATTTTAAACTATAAAACTAGTAAAATGCTAATACAGTATCACCTATAAATGATTTAAAACTATTATTTGCGGATATGCCTATTTATTATCAGTTCATATCCATCTGCCAGGCAAATTTCTAAATAATGTCTATTATAATTCAAATAAATTTTAACAAATGAATATAAAAGTTATTGGATCAATAGCTTAACATGTGTCCATGATTGATTCCATCTTTGATCAATTTGCACAATACTCTTCTCTTGATTGCTATTTACCTACATTTATAATAGCCTCCTTTATTATAATTTTAATCTGTTAATTTTGGGTCAGTTTTCAAATTTTTTGTTAGATAATTTAAGTCAATGTAAGAATCTCACCAGCATGTAATTATAATTTACATTAAATGAATTTACCCCCGATTTTTTTGCTCTTAACATTTATTTTTATATATCCTAACATTATATTTTTAGAATATTATTCTGTTTCCAAAAAATATATTGGATATTTCTTAACTAATGTCCTTCTAAATGTTATGCCCTATTAAATGAGTAAAATTCCCTCTTTAACTACTAATGTACAAAGCTGAATACCTATGAATATTATCCCACTCTCTAATATAACCCACACTTATCATCACATACAAATGGTCAATTGTATCTATTCCTAAAACATATTTTATCAGGCATGCTGTATTTAGTTCAAATAAATATATGAACTGCATTAAATATAAATGTGAAAAGTAGGGAACATTGATTTTATGCAAAACTAGATGAATTCTTAGACATGACCTGTAATGTCAAGAGGCTGGATAATTTTCTGACATATTTAGTGGGGAAAAAAAGAACTGAGAATTCAAGAAGATATATATTATAGTTCAGATTTATTTTGTCTTATAAATTTCAAGAATCTTGAGCCTCTATCTCTATTTCAAACAAACAACTAGAAATCAAGAGATAGTGCATTTTAAGCTATAATTTATGCCCGAAAAGACAATTGCTCTCTATGAACTGATATTTAAAGAAATCACCAAAAAAATGGAAAAATGTCTAAATTTCAAATTATCTTTAAAGAATATTAAATTGAATTAAATAAAAAACAAGTAAATATTAGTGAGTTCTCTATTATATTACCAAGATGAGTCTTTGTGGTGAGTGCCAAATAAGGGTAGTTTGAACAAAAAATGAACAGAAGAGAGGATAAGGAAGCCAGCATCATTTTTCAGATTGTTCTAAAACAATTCTTTAAAAGAGAAACCAAAAATATCGTTGATGACAGTGTAATGACTTAAAGGTAAGCACAATTCAATGTTGCATTTTCAGAAGCAATCATTTATATAAAAGCAGAATTCAAAAGTGAAAAGTAATGCTTCCTTTGGAAATTAGATGACAAATTAAAAAATCAGGTGTTTGTCTTGTAAGAAACAGAAGGATCAAAAAGTTAGAGGACGCCAAAACACCTTCTTTCAGAGAAAGAGAAAAAAACACTCATACGTATACATTCACACATTAAAAAGATTGTATTTTGTTACTTGAGAAATAGGATGTCATTCATCTAAGCATGTGGTTAGCTACTCTAAAGTCTCTCACACACACACATACGCACACACACACACACAGGTGAATAAGTTTATACAATGCTACTACTATAGAAAACAGAAAATAAGAAATAAAACACATTACCTTATGACAATTCTTTCCCTCTAATAAAATTATACAGCAAAATAACACTGAAATTAAGTACCTAAAATAATGGAATTGGAATATTTCTAACACAAATAAATGGTAAAGGCCTGAAGTGATGGATACTCCAATTACCCTGATTTGATTAATTCACGTTTTATGTCTGTATCAAAGCATCACATGTTTCCTATAAACACCTGTAAACCTATAAACACTTATACACACCCTGTTATACACCTATAATATTAAAAATAAAAAATTCAAAAAGAAATAAAACACAAATCACACTTAGGAATAATTAAAAATCATGTTTCATAAGTTCTAAAATTAAAAACATAAATAGCAAAAAAGCATGACAGGAAAAGAGATTTGATTGAAATATGAAAATACGTGGAGGGAAAACAGAATGTTTCCTCAGAAATAAAAATTAACTTACAAGTGCCCTGGGTTTTATAAACCACAATGCAATTTAGTGAAGAACATTAAAGAAAGGAAGAAAAACAATAAAGACAATGAAAATGAGGTAAATAGCATTGAGAATGTGTCAGTTAAAAAAATTGTCAAAAGAAGATAGGGAAAGTGAAAATAAAAGAAGAAACTTTGAATTTCTGATAAGGTTTTAAAACTACACAATAGAATTAGTTTTTAAAAATACAATTTAAGAAAGTTTTCTTTAAATAAAAGGAAAAAATATATTGAGGGTACCCACAGGATGCTTGACATTGACACAGAATGATCAAATTCAAGACAAATTTTGGTAAAATTATTGTGCTTCAAAGATAAAGATAGATACCAACTTCTCGGCAAAAGGAAACAGCATTTTTATAAAAGTACAAAATAATTACACTTATCAGAATTCTCAAAAACAACATGAAATGCAAGGAAAAATAGAATTGCATTTTCAAAAAATTCAAGGAAAGTGCGAACCAAAGGTTTTATATCATCCAATCTGTCCATTAAATATTAAGGCTATAGAAAAATGATGCTACCTAGCACTCTTGGAGGGCAAGACAGGAGCATCATTTGAGCTCAGGAGTTCAACCAGCCTGAGCAAGAGTGAGACCCCATCTCTACTAAATATAGAAAAAAAATTAGCTGGACAACTAAAAATATAGAGAAAAATTAGCTGGACATGGTGGTGAATGCCTGTAGTCTCAGCTACTTGGGAGGCTGAAGCAGGATTGCTTGAGCCCAGGAGTTTGAGGTTGCTGTGAGTTAGACCAATGCTACAGCACTCTAGCCCAGGCAACAGAGCCAGACTCTGTCTCAAGAAAAAAAAAGAAAGAAAGAAAGAAAAGAAAGAGGGAGAGAGAGAGAGAGAGAGAGAGAGAGAGAGAGAGAGAAAGAAAGAAAGAAAGAAAGAAAGAAAGAAAGAAAGAAAGAAAGAAAGAAAGAAAGAAAGAAAGAAAGAAAAGAAAGAAAAAAAAAATGATGCTAAGTGTAAGAGATCTCAGGGAATTTACTACCATGGAACCCTTCTTAAGGAATTTACTAGAGGAAAATCTTCATCTAATTAGAAAATTACAGGAATGCAAGCATAGGACATTTAATATTTTTAAGTTTTTTTTTTTTTTACCTAAGACTAAAACAAAATGAAGACAAAAGAGTTAGAGTAGGTGCATATGTCCTATATTCTGACAAAGTAAAAAAATGCAAGTAGACAAGAAGGAAAGAGAAGAAGGAAATATGAATGTAGAATTAGTTTATTACCATTGATTAGGAAAATCTAGGAGTTAATACCACAAAAAACTAGCAAACCAGATCTTAAAATAACCAATAAGAAAACAGGGAAATAAGTGCACTAAAAACATCTGAGAATACAAGGTAAATAGTAGAATAAAATGAAAATATTTCTTAAAAGTTAAAGAAAAATGAAACATATCATGAAGACAAAAATATAATAAACCATCTGTGATTATAAATTATAAGACAAAACTGAGACCAAACATATTAGAAATATCAATAAAATGTGAAAGCCAGTTAACAAGAAGAATATTTCCAACTTGGTTCACAAAAAAGATCCAACGACCTATTTTATACAAGACACTTATCTAGATTAAAGTGATTAAAGAAGGCTGAAAGTAAAGGGATCACCAACGATGTACCAGGGGAATTGAAACAATAAAGATGCAGGCTTAGTTTTCTTGTACCAGACAAAACGGAATTCAGATGAAAACATTACTATGGCAAAGAACATTTTTTTCTTTTTATTTCTTCATTTTTAAAAATTTCCAAATAAAATTATAAATATTTATGGTAATAACATGAAGTTTTGAAATATATATAGATCATGGAATGGTGAAATTGAACTCATTAACGTGTGCATTATTTCATATACTTCTGTGTGGTGAGAACACTTAAAATCTACTCTCAGTGATATTCAGATATACATGTCTATTAACTATAGTCAATATGTTGTACAATAGATCTTTTAAACTTATCCTTTATCTCTGAAATTTTGTACTTTTTTATAATAAAATCTAAAATTGTCAATTTACATAAATACCCTTGCACCAAATAACCGTATTTACCTTTACCACACAAAAGGAAATGCAAGGACTCTCTCTATAACACTATTTAATTGGATCAAACAGAAATAAGACACAGAAGACATAATTAACAAATAATAAGTCAGAGCTCGTGAATATATATGTAATTTTACACTTTCATATTACAAATTATATCTTAAGCATGGAATCTCTAATCATTGGGGGAAAGGTAAACTTTTTATAAATGGTGCTGGGACAATGAGACTAATTCTTAGACAAACAATTATAAAAAACATTAAAAACCCATGTATCACATCGTACAGAAAACATTCTATATACATTCTATATACATTCCAAGTGGTATAGGTGCCTAATTATAAAAAAAATAAAATTTTAAATGTAATTAATAAATGTAAATTCTAATTGTGATAAAGAAAAAATTTAGAGAGTTTTTCCATAGCTTCAATTTATAACTCAAAATATTTTATAAACCATGGAAGAAAATAAATAATTATATGAATAAAAAATAAATAGATAGATGATATATAGCTAGCTACAAATAGAAGATGGATGGATAGATAGATAAAAGGATAGATAGATAAGATTGAATGGAAGGCTCTAGTTTATAGGTAATTTCCAAATAAGAAATGTAAAAGAAATTATGAAGTTACTAAATCATCATTTGACAATACAATAATTTTTCCAGGCAATATCTTTAGTGAATAGCAATAATCATTTTAGGTGTTAATCATCTATGTACTGAGGGCAAAAGAATGATAAACATGAGAATATACTGCCACAAAGTATCTCCCCACAAGACACTTAAAAAGAAAAATAGTAACTTTGCATTGAGAAACCTGGCAGACACTCCTGTGATGCAGGTTTACTGTGCACTGGTTACCAACTTGTCTGAGTCAGGTGAGACAGAACACCTGTGCACATAAGTTACATAAAGCCAGTTTATTACTCAAAGATAGGCAACAAGGGATAACAGAAGACTAGATTCATCACAGGCTAGTCTCCTAAGGCTCATGAAAACTGCATGGGGCAGATGGAGCCTCAACTGTGTGATTGTGAGTACCCCACTTACACTGCAGCTGAGGAACCCCATAAAGCAGCGCATCCTGGGTTTCGTAGCCTGGAGCAGCATGGCACACTAGTCTAAAGCATTGGAGGACATCCTATTTCTGAAAAAAATAGCACAATTTTTTTCCAAATTAGGGAAACTAAAAGGAAAAAGATAACAAATTTACATTTGATCCATAATTGGTTCCTGGTAAATTAGTTTGCTTATAGCCGGCTTATAACTTATCAGCAGGACAATGAAATTGGACTGTCTGTAGATTAAATAATAATATTCTATTAATATTAATTTCTAATTTTGATATTAATAATTATACTGTGACCATAAAAGTGCTTTAAAAGTGCTTTTCAATATTTTTACTTACATTTATTTGTTTCTATTCTTTTTTTGAAGCAGAATGTCACAGAGATAGATTAAAGATCAAAGGAAAAGGCATTTAAAATTAATACAGGATTAAAAGCATTAAAATTTTAATTTTGAAAGTTAAAATCTTAAGAAAATAGGAAATAATTAAAGAAAAAATAAGGAAAATTGAATTGCAAAGTTCAATTAAAGGGGTTTTGGAAGGTAGAAAGGAACAATTTTGATTTCCATTATTTTCCATTTGGTAAACTAACATTGGTAAGAGAGCTGCAACTTAAATGTAGGCAAAATCTAACTGCAGACTTTCTGATTCTTTTCTCTATATGATTATGCAACAAAAGATACTAAAGTAATTCACATATTCATGCAGGAAACTCTTAAACTAGAATCAATGTCCATATTGTTGCAGAAAGTGCACAGATTTGAAAGCCAGACAGATCCGCATTTGAATCCTAGTCTTCCAATTCCTAGTTTTTGACAAATGTTAATTCCCTTTTTATAGAAAAGAAAACTGACTAATTTTGTTGCACTCTGTGAATTTTAAGATGAATTTCAAGAACACAGAAGGAATTTAAATCTGCAGTTTTTAAGAGGCTAGCTAGTTTCATTCAGCTAGCTAAGTCTTTGCCAGAACATGATCCATATTTATCTGCATAAAACCCCCCAGAAATTCTGCTTCAATGGGTGTGGAGGTGGATCCAAGAATCTGCATGTTTAACAAGTACCCCCAGATGATTCAGATGTACATTACATTTTATGAATCACCATTTTATATGGAGAAGCCTCAAGTTACTGTATTGGGCTAAACTTACCCTAAAATATTAACGTTCTAAGAATCCTTTCTGAAAAGTCAGTTTAGATATATTTAACTAAATAGAAACATATATTAAAAATTATTCTTAGGTTCTTTCTTCTTAGCAGCAAGGATCATGTTTGAGTTACAAGAAAGAAAGAAATTACTCTGGTCTTTCCATATACCAGTTATCAAAACAGAAAGGTTTTGCCACAGTAATTGGACTGTGCATTTTAAACCTTAACACTGAGACTGGAAACATACACAGATTGATCTGGAAAGAGAAAGGAACTTCAGGTGACCCATAGTTGAGGGAAAAATAAATGAAGAAATAGAGAAAATGAGTCATATCAATCAAGGTACTGAAAAATACCTGAATTACACAAAGGATTATTTTCAACACTATCTGTAATTAGGGAAATAAAGAATGAAAACAATTGTGCAGAATTATAAAGGGAATGGATAGAGATAAATATGTAGAGTCATTATTATGTAACAGATATTGCTGGTGAGAACACCAAATATTAATATTAAAATATTCTTATTTGTTACATGAATATTTCTAGATTTAATCATTTTTGAGTTCTGATCTGATCAGTCATTATCAGGAAATTAATTCTAAATTTAAATCGAAACTTCTTCACTTTCTCTCTTTTTTAGGTCGGAAGCAGCTATACTTTGGAGAAAGAATATTCCCTTAAGGATTTTAAAAATACACATGACTAAAAATTGCCATTCACATGTCAACCAATGATATTAACAGCAATATTCCATTGGTATTACATTTAATAAGATTGGAGAATATACTATACTTCATCATTGCCTTTATATATCTGATGTAACAATATCTTTTTGTCAGTTTTTAAATTTTTAAATTGGCATTAATAATTATACATATGAGGTACATAGCAACGTTCCAATACAAATGTAGTGATCAGACAGAGTAATTATTAATAGCATATTCACCATCTCAAACATTTATGACTTCTTTGTGTTGGGAACATTCAGTAGCCTCCTTATAGCTATTCGATACTGCACAATAGATCATTGGTTTCTTTATTTTGTCAGAAAGCATCAAGTGAAATCATTGTTAACTGTAGTCATCCTACAGTGCTATAGAACACTGTAACTTATCCCTGCTATCTAGCTGTAATTTTGCATCCTTTATTTTTATTTTTTATTTTATTTTATTTTTTTATTTCAGGAAATTATGAGAGTACAAACATTTTGGTTACATATTATACCTTTGCCTCTCCCTAGCAAGAGTTAGAGACATGCCCTTCCCTCCTACAATACTCACCACATCCCTCAGTTGTGAGTCTACCTCCCCAACCCCCTAATCCCTGGAGAACACTACCACCATGTGAGCACCATAGTGTTAATCAGTCAGTACCAATTTGGTGCCAAGTACATGCAGAGCCCATTCTTCTGATCTTGTGTCACCTCACTTCGGATAATGAGTTCAAGCTCAATCTAGGAAAATATAAAAGGTGCTAAATCACTGTTGTTTCTTATAATTGAGTAATATTCCATTGTATAAATATATCAAATTTTAATAATCCACTCATGAATTGATGGGCACTTGGGTTGTTTCCACATCCTTGCAATAGTGAATTGTGCTGCCATAAACATTCGGGTGCAAATATCTTTGTTATAGAATGTCTTTTGCTCTTTTGGGTAGATGCCTAATAGTGCTATTGCTGGATCGGGTGGTATTTCTATTTTTAGCTCTTTGAGGTATCTATTTTATTTGTTTATTTGAAAATAGCCACAGATTTTATCTTTGTGGGTAGAATAGGGTGAGCAGAGACCTTTCTGATTAAGTGGACAAAACCCATTTCATGAAAAATTTTTAAAAAGTGTCATTTTGTGATTGACTATTGATTATTAGCAATTTTCTCTGAGAAATTGCAATTGTCTGCTAAAATCATTCTACAATTATTACAACACTTTGTTAGTACTACAAGAGTAAGAATTTTATTTTGGTTCTTAAATCAGTAGAGGTGACCCAGAAACTTTCTCTATTTTTGTACATAACATAAAGATTTGGATATAAAGTATGTGGTACTATATGTTCAAGAAGCAAATTTAAAGTTTGTAAAATATATGGTTGAAACATAAAGTATGTTAACAGTAACTTGGGAGAAAAATTAATATAACAGTCACTTCATTTACCTTGATATCATGGGTTTAAAACAATATCACTATTTTTATTTTAAAATTGGGCTCTTCCAGTGATTCAAATTTGAACTTAAACTAATGTGTAAAATATAACTTTTAAAAAAGTGTTACCTGCTTTCACTGTTTCTGCATTGGTAAATAAATTGCTTTATTTATCATTTTCTCCTACTATGACTTTGTAGTCATGCCCTCATTACCATATTCAATTAATTAGTGCACAAAGGTAATATTCTAGTGCTCACAACACATGGAGTTGCATTATTGACTCTGAATAAATAGGTCAGGTTCTTAATGCAAGGTGAGCATTCAGAGATCAGAAGGAACAAAGCAAAGTATTTCACACCTTTGTGAAAATACTAACACTAAAAATTAATTGCTTGACCAAAGACCTCCTACAAAGACAAAGAAACTGACAAAAGGGGAAAAATAGTGAGAGATAAAAGAAAGAGTACATTAAAATTAAATGTAAAAAAAGAGAGTTGCATTCATTTTTGTCTAACCTTGACCTGACCTGACTTGACTGAATGTGATTACAATAAAAGTATTTCTTTAGAAACATGCCATCTCACATTCTGTGAGAAATCTCATAAATTAGTTTGGGTTTGTAACATTTGTATTTATCAGATTTGTACTCCAGCTGCTAAAAGCATTTCAATCCGTGGGATTTTCTGTATGTTCAAAAATTTCTCAATTCCTTGCTGAGTTAATGCATGGGAGAGTTTCAGAAAGTATTTAACATAGCTCTGTGGAAACAGCCCAAGTGCCCATCAATCCAAGAATGGATTAATAAAATGTGGTATATGTATACCATGGAGTACTATTCAGCTCTAAGAAACAATGGTGATATAGCACATCTTATGTTTTCCTGGTTAGAGCTGGAACCCATACTACTAAGTGAAGTATCCCAAGAATGGAAAAATAAGCACCACTTATACTCACCAGCAAACTGCTATTAACTGAGCAGCACCTAAGTGGACACATATGTACTACAGTAATAGGGTATTGGGCACGTTGGGGGGGGGAGGAGGGCGGGTATATACATACATAATGAGTGAGATGTGCACCATCTGGGGGAGAGTAATGCTGGAGACTCAGACTTGTCGGGGAAGAGGGGGGAATGGGCATTTATTGAAACCTTAAAATGTGTACCCCCATAATATGCCAAAAAAAAACCCCAGCCCATTAGAGAACAGACTAGAAACAGAGACTCTATCAAACAAATTGGAAGGCAACCTGTAAGTATAAGGAAACATTAAAGCTTGGAAACACCTGAATAATTTCAAACCACCTTAAAATGGGATGAAATATTGGTTCAAAAATCTAATTTAGAGCCTATATGTGTATAGCTTGACCTTGCTTGATATATTTTACTCCTAAAAATGTTTTAAATGTGAATATGTATAAGATATATCACATTTTCCACTTTTTATATCTTTAAATTTTACTATACGAGTCCTAAAAACAGTTTGTAAAACAAACACCCAAGCTCTCTGATCTTTCACACCCATTAAAAGCAACACATGTTTTAAAACACACCAAAAAAAAAAAAAAAATCTATGGCAGATACAAATGTGGTTTACAACTTTAGAGTCATATTTCATTCTGCCCGGGCAATAACATGCAACTCAGAAATAAAGCCCTTCTCAAAGATGCATTTTAAAGCATTGCTTATGTTTGATCTTTAAATATAGCCAAATTCCATTACCTATAACAAAATATACATAATCCCTATAACATCTATAGCAGTAGTGTGATCACGCACAGCTTCCAATCATGCTGATTTCCCCCCTTTTCCTCCTATGATCAACACTTCAACACCTTTCCTACATTGCTATAAACTTAAATGAACCTCTCAAATTTGAGGAAAATAATAGTAATGTAGCTTCAGGTAATACAGGTACTTTGAAAAGTTTCCTCACTATATCCAATTATAGAATCTCTCATTCCTTCATGATATTTTTTTACTATAAAATGGAAAGCAAACTGGGAAGATGATGCAAATGTCTCTCCTTGTCTCTGCTGGTTCCTGTGCTCTCCCTCTCAATTCCCCAACCCTCTCCTTTTCTGGCTCCAGGTATAATGTTGGTACTAACCTATGCTTTCTGCTTCCAAGCCTCTTACTTTTTCATGGGAACACCCTTAACAAAAAAGTTCACAGAGAATTTACTGTCCAGAAGGAAGCATGTAAGCTTGAGGGATTGATTATCAAGGAGAAAATTATAGAAATTATAAACAGGTTTTAGAGGGCATCAATACATGTCTCTCTCCCTTAAGATTACCTTTTCTGCGAATTTATCCTTCCAAGTTTCAATCTCTTTGTTATGTTCATATTCTTCACATCATTTTCCCCATTTCTTCCTTCTTTTAAATTATATATCCTAATTTTCTTAGATCATTGTTCTTATAGTATTTTCAAAGTTTTTAAATTATTATTTTTTCCAGCTTTATTTTGGTATGATTGGCAACTTAAAATTATATATACTCAAAGTGTACAATGTGATATTTTGGTATATGCATGCATTGTAAAATGATTCACACAATCCATCACCTCACACAGTTATCATTTGTGTGTGTGTGTGTGTGTGTGTGTAAGAACACTTGAGATACACTCTTTAAAAAAATTTCAAATATAGACTACATTATTAACTATAGTCATCATGTCATACATTAGGTTTCTAAAACTTTTTCATTGTATAGCTTAAAGTTTGTACCCTTTGATCTCCCCAAACCACGGGGGTAACATCCTTTGATAAAGTTTGTACCCTTTAAAGTTTGTACCCTTTGATCTCCCCAGCCTCGGGGGTAACACCTTTCCATACTCTGTTACCATAAATTCAATCGTTTTTGTTTTGTTTTGTTTTTAGGTTCGACATATAAATGAGAAAGTGCAGTATTTGTATTGATGTCTGGCTTATTTCACTTCTTTCAGGTTCATTCACGTTGTCACAAATGATAAGATTTCTTTTTGTTCAGATAAATATAGCTACAGATCTATATTTACAGCTATATCCATTTCTTTATCCATTCATTTATTATAAGATTTTTAGGTTTTTCTATATCTTGGCTACTGCAAATAATGCTACAATGAACATGGAGTGCAAATACCCTTTCGAAATAGTGATTTTATTTCTTTGAATATATACTTCAAATTATTTTAACTAACTTTCTGTTAGTCATCAGTTTTTTAAAAAATGTTTGCCTATTAAAACCAAATTTCAATTAATGAATTATTTTACTTGGGTTATATCTCAGATAACTCATTCTACTAAGAGACAAATTCTCCCTCCTGGACCAAATTTACAGTATGTTCCTGCTCATCACAAAGCAAACTATTTGCCCCAGGACAAAACTTTAGTTGAATTTTATTTTTTTTACATTATGTGTCTACCCTTTTATGTAAAAATTCAACATTATTTATGTTTGACCCATATATAGAAATTTAGAAATTGCATCTTATTAAAAACATATTGACAATGCTCCCAAAGGTAGAATACACCAAATTCTGTTTATAGAGAAGCTAGTTTGGTTGCTTCAAAGAGAATTCTAAAAATGTTCTATTTTTTGATGATTAAAGCTTATTACAATTTACAATTTATATCCCCACATTTTATTAGATGTAGGACTTTGAAAAAATAGTGACTTCAGTTGGTTGTAAGTGACCCTTGGTGTTTCTCTAATGTTAATAATATAGGTTTGATTATTTTCATAATCAGATTTTCTTAACACATATTGGCAGGTGTTCTCTTACAGATTATAAGAGAATTTTCATGCTTATTAATTTTATGGAAGATGATATGGAATAATTAAGAATGTTTAGCAATGCGTAACAAAACAGATTTCTCTAGAGAATATTTTGTGAAGTTTATATAATTTTCAGTATTTACAGGAAATGTCTCCATCTTCTCACTTACAGGGATGAGGGGCATCTTTGGCGGCACACTATCCAGAGTTAACCGATATGGATGGAATGAAAATGCTACCGCTACAGAAGAATATTGTAACAACTCTGAGAATGTTGCCTAAAATTTCACTGTGAATATTTAAAAACAAAACAAAATAAGACAAAACGCCAAAACAGAATGAGAGGCTGTAAAATTGGCATGATTTGGATGCAGATTTAGGTATGAATCACTATTTAATTATGTAAAAGTGCAGTATTTTTCCAACATGTTGCATTAAACATATAACTTTATATGAAAACAGTATATGGCATAAAAAGTTTCCCTATATACAAATTAGAGTAAAATTAAGTAGATCATGGGTGGAATAATTCCTTAATCAGGGATTATTCCTTTTAATACAATTCAAAACTGACAATGCTGTGAGTTTTAAATAGACATTTAAATGTCAAAAAATGGCAATGCTTATTTTAATTATTTAGGACTTAAAAGCCAAAAGACATGTAAAAATTCCATCTTGTAAGTATAAGAATGCCACCTTATGTAGCAGCAATACACATTTCTCAGTGATTACTCCTACAGGTATAAGAAGAAATAAATTGGGAAGGTGGAAATTTTCTGTAATTACTACTCTTTCATTTAAAATATTTAGAGAAAAACTAAAAGGAAAAAAGAAATTTGTTACAATTTTCCTTTTTATTCTTTCTGAATATCAACTTGTGAAAGTGATATTATGTTGTGCTCAAGAACACATGTTGTTTAAAAACTGTTCCAATACTATGTTCCCATAGACTGAGTTATCCCTTTCTCTCATTCCTTGAATGGCCTGCATATATAGTTTTCTAGCATATGCATCCAACTGAAGCAAATTAATAACTGCTCTCGATTGAATAGTTACATCATTTTGCTCCATGCATCACTACATTAGTTTTTATATGATCTTTTTGTACCATGAGGGAGAATGAGTCTTTTAGGACATTTCTCACATGTAAGAATTGACAAGGTAGAAAGTTTTACATTAGAAAACTTTCAACTGACGCAAAAATTTCAATGATATAATTTTTGCGGGGAAACACACACACACACACACACACACGAATTCAGACAAGCTTATTCTTTAATGATAACAGTATCTGGTTAAAAGTCCTAAAATGTACTTGGTCTTTCTTTTACTTATTTTCTTCCCACTATGATCTCCTTACTCATATACATTATCTTTCAATTCAGCTAATCCCATCTCAATCTTTCTTTTATTAAAAAAGTGCTGTAAAGTTCTTTTCTTTTTCTGCAAAGGAAATTTTTGTATTTCTTTGCCTTATCTAATATGAGTCTAATATGAGATTTTTGAATAAAATCGTTAGGGAAGCCACTGGAGAAAGGAAAGAAATACCTTCAAATCAACATATTGTTTATAGAAGAATACAAAATCACATGTCAGTCTTCCAGATAGGTCAACCAAAAATATTTGTCTGAAAAATTTATCCTTTTCTTGTTATATTAAGCAATACCATACGTGATATTTTAAGCAGGACAAGCCTTAGGGAAAAAAGTAAAAGAGGTGAAGGTTGTCATTGGAGTTCCAGAAATTTCAATGCCATCGTTTTGCTAATTCTTGTTGCCACTTCACTTTCCTCACTTCTCTGTCTTCTTCACTCCTCTCAATGGAAACATTTCCCTTGACTTAACTGATGTTCAGTGTGTGGTATTGGTTCTACTTTGCAAGTATCTTACTCCTGGGTTTTCTCTACTATCATAATGAGAAATAATTCAGGAGTCTGTGATGATGATCACAGTCCTATCAATTATCTGAACGCTGCTTCTTACTCCTTTCTCTCTCTCCCTCTCTTATTTTCTCCAGCCTCTCATAGTCTAAAAATATTATTAATATCATTTTTTGTGTGTGTTTATTATATGTATTTCCTTCCACATATGAACTCTAAAATGGAAGGTCAGAGGCAACCTTTCTTAGGGGCCTATGCAAGGGTTTTGAACACAGGCCTAGTTTTAAATGGTGAGTTGAATATTTCCTACAAGAATAAAAATTGAACAAGATATTTATTCTATTAGCTTATATGGTTCCCCACCTATAAAATGGTGGCCATGTTAGTGATGTAATATGTATATATGCCTAACTTGGGATGTGTCTACAATAGGTATTCAATAAATGCTATTTTAATTGAATAGCAATTTTGGTTAGTATAATTTACCTGTGAATAAAATATGGTAAACAGGATTCTTGTTCCAGACTTTAGCCCATCCATAACCACAACTACAAAAAAAAGACTTATACAAACCTAGGCTCAATTTGTTAAGCACTGGCTAAGCACCTTGATCAATATTTGGTAGTTGTGTTATGAAATATTGATCAAAATCTTCTAATATTGTGAGTTCGATTAAAAACTTTTTTCAACAATGATGTAGTCATGCAGGTAAGTGGCAGAATCAGAATTCAAATCTACTTTTCTGTGATGTCAAATCTATATCTAATGAAATATTAAATTTAATCACATTATTTTTACTATATGTGCATGTTATAATTTTTTTAGAATGCTAAATAAAATGAATGGTTAGGTTTTAAATGAAACTGAGAATAATTATATTCTTTATGAAAAGAAAGAAGTGTAAATTATGCAGCGAGATATAACTTGCTCATTGAGAGCTAGCGATAGCACTCAAGTTTCCTCCACTAAACTACAAGCTTCCTTTTTCTATCTTTAATTTAGGAATGAATTCTGTCAAAACTGGCCAAGCTGTTCTAACAGACTTGACACCATGTTGATAAACAAAGCACAGCACACCCAGAGGCGTTAGGGAGCAAGACTTCCCAAAGATCATGTGTACTTTGACCATCTGTGTATTCTAATTTTTTGTGAACAGAATATTAAGTCTCACAAAACTGAATATTTTGCACAGACTTTTACATGTATGCATGCTTTTCCCAGAGTTGAATATTGTTTCATGAAACTGATATATCATCCCTAAAATATTTTGTAAGTCAATTTCAGAATATAGGATTTCATTTTCCTACTAGTTTTATTGTATAACTTGATATGTGTATCATTTGATGCATTCCTAAAACATTTTTGCAAAACCAGTTGCTGAATACAGGATCTTATTTTCCCAGCTATGTTTTCTATCACTTGATATGTTGTTTCCCTGAAAAACTAGTTAGAAACTAAAAATATAGTAAACTCACATTTAAGAAATCTAAGTTTTGAATATATTTGGAGGTCACTGTAATAGCAATGCTCAAAAGAATTTGCAATTAGAAATGTAAGTCATGGGAAGTAGTTTGACTTTTGTATTAATGGTAAATTAATATTCTAAAGGGATAGCAACAAAATGTAGAATTTAAAATAATGGAATGGCCTTAAATTTGTTTATATTAAAATATTTTATTCTACAAGGTATTATATAGCAAATAAGATAAAGTATGTAATACTGATAAACACCAGTTAAGTTCTAGTCATTGCTTTAAACTAATTGCATCTTTTAATCTCTAAAATGGGCCTTTAAGTTCCATATTCAGTTTTTCTCTTTAACAGAAAGACATTATTAAAGAGTTGTATTGAAATTGATATTCAGAAATGTTAACTAGTTTGACCATGGCTGCTGTTGACATATTTTAAAATCACAACTCAAATCTGTTGTACTTGATTTCAAAATTCATGGTTTTCACCTCTCTGCTGTATTGACTCAATATGGTTCTGTTTTTCCTAACATATGGATTCCTAGAAAATTGTAGAATCTCCTGGTGTTTAGAAATAAAAAGAAATTTCTGAGATATATAAAAACATTAATCTTATAGATAAACTTGAAAGGATAAGAAATAGGAATAAATGTAAGATATAGTTAAACTACAGAAAAATAAACTTATTTTTATAGAATTTTGGTAGGAGAATTTCATAAGAATTGAAAATTTTTACTTATGAAGGTCCAGCCTGTTTAAATATTTATAATGTTGTCTTACAAAAATTCTTTAACTCAGATATTTATGTACTTGCATGAAGAATTTGTAGGGAATATGTGAACTTGACATGTGCCTGGGCATTAACCAAAGTGTATTTATCTCAGAAGCACTTTTTCATGATACAAATTCAATTAATAAGAAATTCTAATATAAAATTGCAGTTGTCACCAATAAACTGGTAGTACTCTTTATTACACAAGAGATAAAACAATTGTATCTCTTCTGCCTTAGTCTTTCCTCCAAGTCTGAACCAGAAGGCATTGGTCCTTTCTAGGAAAATCAAACCAAAACACGAACAAAATTTAAAAAAAAAAACTTATCTATATCTTTCATAGGATTTTTTAAAAGTCTAATTGTATGATATATAAAAGCATAATACTAAAAATATAGTTCATATTTTAAAAAGATTGTTAACTGTAATAAAAACTCTAGGATGATATAAAAGCTGTAACTCATACTCCAATACATATGTATTAAATATACTTATCTTCCCAATAGCAGGCATGCGGCAGGTTTGAGAATTCAATAATGAATAAAATAAACAATTTCCATGTAATCATTTCACTTATATTTTATATAATTTTGATTCTAAAGGCAATATATTTTCAGTAATAACATTTCTCTTTTTTTGAATTATTAACTTCTTATAGAGTAAATGGGTAATAAGCTAAACTTTGAAGTAGGGATGCCATTTGAATATTTCCAAAAATTTTAGAATATCCTGGCCACAAGCAAAGCTATAGAAAGAGGAAGAAGGGCATGGTACTATTGAGAGAGAAGAACTGGTTAAAAAGACCTCAATTTATTTTCTAATATTTAAATCATGATTTTTCAACTTACTTCACTGTTGCAATGAGAATATTAAGTTAATTTAAAAAATAAGATTCATAAGAGAGTAATTTGAAATGGTAGGTATCAAATAGAAGCTGATCTTTTTGCCATTGAATTACATATTGTAACAAACACTGTAATAATATAGGATAAGATTGTTAAGGGCATTCAAAGACTGGCTAAGCTCTTTATATTTTCTCCAAAGACAATCTTGATATTGGGTATGTTCCTGAGTTGTAATAATTGACAGTCTGACAGTAGCATATCAGATGTGTTGATGCAAAAAGTTAGGTTTTTCAATTATAGATCTTAGGACAATAGTAGAATATATAGGGAGATAACTCTAGTATAACTCATAAAAATGGAATTACAAAACAATTCAGACAGCAAGAGTTAGCAATGTAAAAATATTTGTTATGTATTTAAATTAATTTTAGTTGTGGATTTATATTGAAGATATATTTGTTTTGAAGATGTTGTAAATATTTCTAATCAATTATTTTAATATTTTTTATCACATCATTTTTTACTTCAAAATATTAACGGGGCATTGATGGTTTTGAAACATGGCTTGAGTTAGGGCCATAAATGTGCCCATCACTCAAATAGTGTTCACTGTACCAGTTAGGCGGGATTTTGTCCTTTCCCTCTTCCCCTCTCCCTCCTGCTTGATTTCCAATGACTTTTACTTCCTTTTGTGAACTTCTGTGCCCATCAGTTAGTTCCAATTTAGTAGAAAGTGTGTGTGTGTGTGTGTGTGTGTGTGTGTGTGTGTGTGTGTTTTGGCCATTCTTGAAATACTTAGAGTAATGGTCTCCGTTCCTTCCAAATTGCTGCAAAAGGCATTAATTTATCCTTTTTTATCACTTTTGCTTTTCAGTGATAATATGATCTTATATATAGAAAATCCAAAAGACTCCACCAAGAGACTCCTGGAATTGACAAATAAGTATCAATTTTTAATTAAATTTTAAAGATTATTTTCATATTTTATGTGATAATTATTTTAGAACCTCAGATCAGGAGGATGCAGTACATGCATGGTAAACCAAATATGGCAATTTTCTTTTTCTATGAAGGTAAAGGCAATCTTTTCAAGGCAGGCTTTCCGATCATACAATGTAAAAAAATAAAGAAGTGAAAAAAGTAAACTGGTGAAGAAACTGCACTAAGAAATAGAATCAAACAGGCCAAAAATACAGCAGTGATCATTCTCATTAGCCATGACTACTTCCTTATTTTGATAAGTAGTGGTGAACTGTGATCATCCATAAACATTCCTAGTTCTCCTACATATTTGTTTGCAGGATTGTGTACAGATGTCAGGACTGCAATCCATTGAAAAGAAAAAACCATAGACTTAGACATGAGGCTAGAAGGAACACACTATTTGGAATCAAAAATACTACATTTTGGATTTACTACCTATGTGTATTTTAGGAAACAACTTAAATTCTTTCAAAGTGATTTTCTAATTTTTAATTTGAATAGAATACCTTGCAGTATTATTTATTGGTATCAAATGAAGAATATAATGATTTAATGTCTATATGCTAAAATATTGTTCTACTATTATTTCTATTTCAAGTTACTTTACTTAAAGAAAATTTATATATGTAGAAATGAAATTACTGCTTAATGCATGATCTTAAACCTTAACACTTAACTATGTACAGGTCAGACATTGTGAAAATAGTCAATTTCTTGATTTCAAACACTTTAGAGTCCAAATAGATCCTCCATAAATTCTAAGCACCTTGAACATAAATGCCACATTTATGCTGCTCTTAAAATTCTATAAATACTATACATCTTGTTTATGTCAAATAAACAGAAAAAATAAATATATACCTAGAAATTTTTGTTCAAAACACCATTGCTAATACCTACACAGCAAATTTGCATTAAAATTATGTTAAAAGGGGTATGTATAGGCCTATAATATTTTAGTCAATATTCATAATATATACATAAAGTTAAAATTATCATCTATAGAAAAAGTTATTTGTATGCCATTTGTCTAATCATGGTTTAAATATTGTTTTAAGCCAGCTTACTACAGGAGTATTGATTCACTGTGACTTCGTTTAATAGGCTTATAGTGAGAACTACCTTATAAAAGTCAAAGAATATTGTTAAATCTGTTTGTTAGGTTATTTCTAACAAAAACAACTCTCAGCAAACAGTAAACCTAATCAGAAAAGAAACTCTATGTCTCTATAAGCTATATTGAAACACTCTGGCTCATTGCTTGGCTATGTAATCCTCTTTCACCTGCATATCAAGGATATATTCCTCACAGAAGTATGAGGATTAATAAAAAAGTCATTAATAGTATCTCCTATATACTTCCTTGTTCCAAAAGAGTTCAATACGTGATATTATGTGTTATTACTTAGAACCTTTCCAAAAGGCATATAGGTAGCAGCAATCTTAGAGATAAGAAAACTAATTCAAAGGGATTAAAATTTTACCAATATGGTGTCAAATATTTGCTTGAAAAGTAAAAAGTCAAAATGCTCAATTGGTTGTTTTGTTGGGTTAGCAGTAACAGGTAGTGAACAAGCAAATCTTCAATACTATTTGAGAAAAAGAGCTTTTCTTAATTAGCTCTATTTTAAATCATTACATCCTAAATAGGCAACAGATCACAGAAGCATAAAACATTGAAAATGGAAGGACCCTCAGAGATCATCAATAACTTGGAGGAGGGGGGAATCAACCAAGACAGTGTAGTATCTACCTTGGATTTAATGGATTGTGATTGTATTATACCTGTGGAGTTGACTAACATCCAAATACTCTAGTGAATGTTTTAGTTAGGATAGATAGTTTTAAACTTGTTAAAAATTTTTATTCAGTATGACAGAATTTTCTTATCACAAATTTTAATAGTTCATTTTTGATATTCTTATACATGTTATTGTTTTTTGTGAAGCCATTTTATGTCATCTTTCCCTAGGGTGTAACTCCCTTATTTATGATCCTGAGATAAACCTCTCAAATACCTCTAGTGTACACAGAATCATAGAATTTTAGAACTAGAAGGAAAAATACAGACCATTTTCACCCACCAACATTCTCTCTTCTCTATTTAACTGTAGATTGGTTTTCCAAACTACACTTGGGTATCTCTTTTAGTAACAAATTCCCCATTTACACAATTGTATTAGAGATGTATTTTTAGTGTTAAGTTGAAAGTTGTTTCCATAGCTTTTATTTACTGTTTCTATTTTTTTACACTAGATAAAAAAGGAAAACAAGTATAATCATTTTGTTTGATATCTCTCCATATTTGAATATTGCTGTAATGGCTTTCCTTCTTCAAATCTTATTTTTAGTTTAACTTTTTATAAATAAGGTATAATTTTGAGTTGCACCACCACCCTTGTTATTGAATAAATTCAGCTGAGTTTCTTACATTCTTTTTAAAAGTGATCTGCCAAAAACTTAACATAATTCTTCAAATAAGGTTTAATGGCATGGTAGTTAAAAAGGCAAACCTACCAGCCCCCTCACTCTGGGTATAACTGCCAACGTAGATAAAAATAGCTTATTTAGTGGTTACATTTCACATCACCGCATACAAAATTTATGATTAATTATAGGTTTTATGCACCGTTTCCATATGGCTTCTGCATACATGCAACTAGTTTTCTTTTCTTCCCAAGTAGTGAAAATTTTATTTCTTTGTGACATACAATCTTGTTATATTTTGACCATTGTTTCTGATTAGTAATTATTAGTACTGATATCAGTATATTTGTCCTCTTCTTGAGTAACATAATGAAAAAATTTACAATTGTGCTTCGTATGTTTTTAATGGTAAAATACTGAGTATGGCAGTGTCAAGGGCACAGACATAAATCAATTCATTAAAAATTTCTCTCCCAGTGGGAAGGATTAAAACCATTCACTACCATATCTGTGCCACCCAGAAGGGTAGTGGTTAGAATCACTTCTCATTTTTTCTTTGTTAGTCAGTCCCTCGATTTTTTAATCCACCAGAATTTGGATCTACCCCATTATTCAGTGTTTCATCCCAAGAGGGCCTAGTCCTTGGGTATAATCATTGCTCCTTTCTCTCTCACACACATATGATATCATCAATATGTGGTTTTGACTCCCTTCAGCTATATCACTACTGATTTAAAGCAGTCAAAAAATTGAAATATTGCCTCATGCTTACAGTTATTGTAGTAGTAATATTTCACATTTACTTTTTCCTTTCTGATCTGTTATTTATTTGAAATTTTTACAGTTGTATATTTTATTAATATGGTATCATTCATGTTTACATTTCCTATTTGTTTTTTTTTTTTTTTTTCATTCTATTTTGCAACACCTCATACTCTCTGGTTAAAGACAGTTCAGAGTGATGTGTCTCAAACTTCCTGGCATTCTGTTTGAGTATAAAGAGCACTTGAATTATGTGAACCAATAATTTTTTTTTCTGTTTTGAAACCATGCATCTTTTAGTCCTAAACTGCCCTGCATACCTCCTAAGTAGAGTAGTAGGAAAATGAAATCACCAGCTGACTTTTTGTACTTCCTTGATAGCTTCCTCATTTTAATAAATGCCTCAGAAACCACCCTAGGTTTAGGGTACATTGCTTCTGAAGATAATTTCTTTTAGACAGTTTTATGAAAATGTTTACTACATTGACAGTGGACAAGGAAAAGAAAAAACATGTGGCATTTCCATAGTATATGTGAGCTTGGGATAACTGTTATTGAATACGCTTGGGAAATGCTGTGTTTTTGTTGTTGTTGTTGTTTGCAGGGAGTGGGGAACAGGCTTATTCCTTCTATTCTAAAAATAACTGATACATGACTCATTTTCAAAAGAAAGAAGAAACAAATATGAATTTGAAAAGCAAAAGGCATCTTAGATTAAAAAAAAAGAAAAAGAAAAAGAAATAAGAGTGAAAATTGAGGAGAGTATCAACACAATGGCCCAATTTTTGGATTAAACTCTGCGATTTAATGTTATAGAAGCATACTATTTCAGTACTCCCAGAGTGAAGACTGACTCAACCATACCAATCAAACTTATACATTATTTGATAAAATACCTGTGTAAAAAAATTAGCCAGACAGAAGGAATGAGAGCACTTGTGATAAGCAAAATTGTAGATCTAAAATTTGAAGGAAAAATCACATACAAATCTTTAGTCCAGACAAATATCTTCTTCTCTTAATTTAGTTAAAGGTTATCTTGATTTGCTTTGTAAAATTGATGTACACTCAATGAAAAATAATATGATTTAAGAGAGTGTCATTTTAAAAATTAATACTATTAATAAATTCTTCCCTTCATATCAAATATGACTTTCAAACTTCACAATGTCCTCACATAAAAACAACCCTAAAGATTTTAAATATTCTAAATTGTATAATATTTAATATTCTATTCATATACATTTATTCCTTGTTGAATGTGAGTAATTTAACTGAATGTCATATTGTAACTTAACTAGAATTCTTCTTATTAGTGTATATCACAGTTTAATTTTTCCTAGGAAATATTTGTTAGAATTCACTATTCTGAAAAATCATGAACGTATCATAAAGGAATTTATTTTTACTTGATGATGTTTTTGGTAAACAAAACGAGTGACATTTTTTTCTGTTAACATTTAATAACTAGTAAAAACTAAAAGGATAAAACAATATATAGTGACTCAAATACATACAGTTTTCTAGCCAGCAGAACTACAAGGTACAAAAATGAAAAAAAGTTTTGTAACTAAAATTTTCCATTATCTACAAAGGCATGCAGGGTGTGTACAATAAACCATGAAGCCAAAATGTTGAAGAGTGGTAAGAAGAAACTGCATATATATATGTTTTCTTGTATCTACCCTAATCCATACTGAGCCTGCATGCAAGACAAAAATAGAAATTCCATTCCAAATTGCCAAAGTAACTGTTTGGCAAACAGTTTCGATTAGTGTAAAATGATCCAATTAATGCACCCCACAAAGGACTAAGAACAAATACCAATTTCAAAAACTGCTGCAGAAAGAAGTCTTTGAAGTGGCTGTTTTGAACAGGCTATTAACAACATGAAGTTTAGCTCAAATGTAACCAACCAGATGCTAGTGCTTGAATACTGCAAATAAAAAAGATTGCTTTCCTATTAGAAAGGTAGCATAAATTCCTCTTCTGTGTCACTTAGTTCTAGCAAGAGACTCACAAAAGAAGATTCTGATTTTGTGTGGGTCCTTTCTAATAATCCTTATTTTCTGTGTTTCATTTAATTTTAGTTGGTGATATTTAGGGTGATTTCGAGAGATGAAACATTTCACATCTAAAGTCTATATAACCTGTACCCTTGGATTTACTAGAAGGTAAAGAGAATAATGAAATAACAAATGTTCAAGGATAGAAATTCCTTCTGCAGGAGTAAGAATTAAAGATGTTTCTCTTCCATTGTTCGAATAATTCCTTTTATATATCTGAAGTCTCTCCAATAAAAACATCTGATTTGGAAGTGAATCTTTGAGCACAGATGATTTTAGGGCAGTGAAATTATTGTGCATGATACTATAATGGTGGATACATCCTGTTATATATTTGTCAAAACCCAGAGAATATGCAATTCAAAGAGTGAATTCTAAGTAATGTAAACTATGAACTGTAAGTAATAATAATGTAACAATACTAGCTCATCATTGTAGCAAATGTAGCACACTAATAAAATATGTTAATGATAGGGGATACTGAGGGAGAGAATAAGGAAGAATATGGGAAATCTGTACTTTCTGAATATGCAAAGCAGCTCAGACAAGTCTATTTTAAAGAAATGAATACTTGCTAGATGACATACACCTTGATTTATACAATATAATCTGACTCAATATATATTCTGCATCATGTGGCTTTAGTGACCTTTGCACAGTTGAACAGTGGTCCCTAACCTTTTTGACACCAGGGACTGGTTCAGTGAAAGAAGTTTTTTCACAGATGGGCGTTGCAGAGCGTCGCCTTGGCTCCAGCTCAGATCATCAGGTGTTGAATTCTCACGGGAGCTCGTAACCTGGATCCCTCGCATGTGCAGTCCGCAGTGGGGTTTGTTAGTGCTCCTTGAGGGCCTGATGCCACTGCTGATCTGACGTGGGGACAGGGCTCGGGCAGTGATTCAGGCCATGAGAGCAGCTGTGGGTGCAGGTGAGGATTCCTTCCCTCCCCACCACTTGCCTCCTGCTGTGCTGCCCCCTTCCTGGCTGGTGGTGAACGCTGCTGGTCTGTTGCCGGGGGGTTAGGGACTGTAGGTTTAGAACTTCATGGAAACAGATAACTCAAATAAAAAATGCTTCAGAATTTTTCTAAGAAATATTGTATTAGGTATTTCTGTATTTATTTTCTTTACATCAAATTTCTAACCATATTACTTCAGGGCAATGTTATAATTCATTTCTCATTTATTAGATATCAACATAACCCTTGCCATGTAATAAGTTGTATTCCTCTACAATTCATATATTGTAGCCTTAAATCACATGTGATTGTATTTGGAAATGGGACCCTTGGGAAATAGCTTTTGATGAGGTCATGAGAGTTGGATCTTTGTAATAAGATGAGTAACCTTATTAGGAGAGACACCAGAGGGACTGTTTACTCTCTTTATCATGGGATAATATTGCAAGTAGGCAGCTATCTGCCAGTCAGGTAGAAAGTCCTCCCCAGAAACTGACCATGCTGCCACTCTGATCTTGGACTTCCAGTTTCTAGAACTGCAAGAAAATAAAATTTCTGTTGATGAAACCACCCACTCTATAGTTTTGTGTTACAGCACCCCCCCCAACTAAGACTGCACTTCCTTGAGTTTAGAATATGCAAGAGGAAGCAGTAGAAAGATCACTGAGTGAGGATTGCAAGTTTCTTGGCACATAGACTATCCCTCAAAATAAATCAATGTGGAACATGACCATTTATCCTACCTCTTTAAATCTGAGTATTTATCTGTTTAAAATGAGAGAGTTATATTGACCAAACTATCTTTAGTTTTTTGTTTTTTTCATTCAATTTAGGGTTGCTGAATAAAACTTAAAATGCAGAGTTAAATTTGAATTTCAGATAAATTACTAATAAGCTCTATTATAATTATGTCTCATGCAATATATGAGACATGCTTATATGAAAAATGTATTTGTTAGTGTTCTGAAATTCAAATTTAAGTGGTGCCTTGTGTTCTTCTTCTTGTTTTGTTTTCTAGCAACCCTAACTCAAGTATAATAGTAGTAAATTAGTAATTTCCAATATTTAGCATGTATAAAAATTACCTGAAGGGCTTGATAAAATGCAAATTGCTGGGCACCACCCCCAGAGTTTCTGATTCATTTAGTCTGGGAAGAGACTCAAGAATTTGTATTTCTATCAAGTGATGCTTGATGCTAAGAGAACCTGTATAAGATCAGGTTCATGAGCCTTAATATCTCTTAAAACTTTTAAGATTCTGCCATTTCAATAATATTTATTTGGCCTCCTATGGATAGTATTTTGTTTATTATAATCGATCAATCACCATTTTAGAATATTTCTATTCTTTATATTTAAAATATGTTTTAACAAAATATTTCATAATAAAACAGAGTATTTTAGAATATGTTTAAATTAATTACATGACTGTTGTTCTTAAAAAGTGCAATTAATATTTTGTACATGCTCTGGTTAATATTTTCTCCAAGTTAAGACATGTATAATACTAATGCTTTATAAGTAAACTCTATTTTATCTGTAACCTTGACACAATACTGCTTTTCTCCTTTTCTTTAAGTCCAAATTCTTTAATGAACTTTGGAGTTATATATCTCCTGCAGTTCAAATAACTCCTGAAGAAACAAATAGCTTTGGTGATAAAATAGCCTTAAGCTATTTTGCCTTTTCAGTAGATTTGTATGTGAGAAATAGTATCTCTATTGAAAAGTTTCCATTTTCCTTCATGTTTCTCATCACATGTATAATTCACTTATCCTAATGCTTTACTTAGCCTTATCTAGGATCTCCTGATTGTCATGGACATGCCTGTGAGAAAAGTACCTCACGTGTTGTGGTTCCCTGTCGATTTCTAACCTGTGATCTTTTGTCCCTATAGAAACACAAGGCACATGAATCAGCTCTAACTTTCTTTATCCAAAGGGAGAACACACTAAAGTGTGTCTTTTCCAGCACAGTTACTATCTTTGCATTGAGAATCCCACCCCCCCCGCATCTGGGACCCAGACTTGGGATCATAGATATAGGACAAAAGCAAATAGCTTCAGTGTTAGGACCTATAGTCTCAAACTTAATTGTGGCAAATTGTTTATAGACTTTTAATTCTCACAATACAATTAAAGAGGAAAACAGGAAAACATAACAATAAATCAACAATTACAAAAATGTCAGAAATACCAAGTAAAATACCAAGTAAAAAGTCAAGGTAAACAGAAGATTTTTTGGATAATATCTATAATAATTGCTCAAATATATTGAGTTCTGAGCATGCACCAAAGTAATTGGTTCACAAACATTGTCTTATTTTAATCCTCAACAAACCCTACAAAAAAGTACTAACGTGGGCCTCATCTTATAAATTACGAAAGGATGACTTAGAAAGTATAATTAAATTTGCCAAGACCATATGTTGCAAAAGAGGTACATATCATCTCAGAATTAGATCTTATTTCCTTAAATTCTAAGTTATATAGCATCTATTAGTAAGTATTCTCCAGAGAAACAGAACAAATAGGAGATATAGATATATACATAGAGATAGAAATACATATATATTTTATATATATAACATATAATGTACATGGTATATGTATATGAAGAGATTTATAAATATATGAAAAGATTTATGAATATATGAAGAGATTTAATGAATGACTGTAGCATAATGGCAGAATAGGAGGCCCTATGCTTCACTATTACCCACAGAAAGTTCAACTCGCAACTATTCCCAGGCAAAACATTTGTGAAAAGCCCAAAAGTTAAGAATAAGCCAGAGACACATCATGAACCACAGAACTAAATAAAAACTACAAGAGAGAGTAAGAAATATAGTTCCACTGACTGCATTGTTCCTTCCCCTCCTGCAAGTTGGCACAATGCCACATAGTAAAAAATCCCCAGGGCTACTGAGGGAAAGGAGAACCAAAAGCAGACATCCAGATTCCTTAACATTCTATTAGATCATTAAATATCAAATCTATGATTTTGAATCAAAAGTTTTTAGTTTATTATATTTCAAACAAGAAGCAGTACAATTAATCAAAGTACGTGTCTA